>OMNN01023998.1:0-23524 GCA_900302755.1 Chromis chromis
GTTCAACCACCCCAGCCGGAGACGTGGACTGGACAGAGACAGGCCAGATCAGCTCCAAAGCAGCTTCAACTCCTTCCAGCTCTCAGTCTACAGCTCTGCACTGACAAACAGAGCAGCCAGATTACTCACAGGTTAGATAAAAACCAAACCGTCTTATATGTTACACTTAAAGGGGACAGCGAGCTCGAGGTCTGACTCACACTCTCAGTGATAGCCGTTAGTGAAGGCCGTGGCAATCAAAGGGCCCTGTGGGAGCAAACATGCAAGGTTAAAGGTCACTTGTTTGTTAGAAAATGCAGACTTCAGATTAACTTATTGTAAAAACCAAATCAGAAGGAGAACATGCATACACTGAATTAAGCAGCGTTTGAAAACCTTTAGCGAAAAACACTGATGGTTGTAAAGTCGGCTAGTGGTGGATGAAAACATATTGTGTTGTTGCTGGACCTGCCTCTACTTATTCTTGTGTTATTTATTTAGTAGTAGATGCAACATCAGCATCAGTGCCAGGAACGTTAAAGCAACAGTTCAATACTTGTTTGAAATGCACTTATTCACTTTCTGGCAGAGGCAGATGATAAGATCGATACCTTCTGTCCATTCAATCATCAGCAGAGGGTTAGCTTAGCTTAGCACAAAGACTAAAAACAAGGGAAACAGCTAGCCCTGCTCTGTTAAGGCTGCTAACACCTGTAACGCTCACTTATTACCATGTTGTAGCTTGTTTTTGTAACAGTGTAATGAAAGCTGCAAGAATGTGTAGGGTCCATGTGACGATAATTTCGTTGTCTCCTGAAATCCACGAGAGTCCACATGGACCACACAAGGATGTTTGTGTGCAGCCCAAAATTTGTATGACAACACTACAAGGGCAATAGTGCAGAATAGGTAGATATGCATTACTGCACATGTATAGAACAGAGTCTTCGAAACACACTCCAGCATACTAGAAAAGTAGTATAATAACAACAACTTCACAGCTCTTTGTGTGTCAAGGGAGTATAATCAAAGCTTAAACGTGCTCTGCTACATGTTGTGCAGACAGTGCTAGGAGTATTTTGAACTATGGAGTCACTCTACTGGACAAACCATGTGACAACACCATTTCTAAGTATCTTTTTCTGCAAAAAAAATGTCATATTGGCGCATATCCAACACATAATACACACGCCAGTATATCTGTGATAGGCCAATATTGGCTGATTATAGCAGTCGACCAATAAATCGGACAGGATCATGCTGGGCAAGCCTTAAAGTTGGCCACTCTGAGCTACCGATATTCCAGCAAGTTAAGTAAGTCGTCTCTGATACTCATCCGGCTTCTTTCTGTGTTTAAACTTGCAGTTTTGTGTCTTCTTAAGGACACTATCAGTGGAGGTTGACTTCACACAATCTCTTCTGTAGTCTGAGCATCACTGAAACACCAGTTATCAAAAACAACCCTTGGGCCGACTCACAAGCAGGTATCTAACAACTCATTGTTGCCACTGTGTTTCAGGTTACATCCTGTAGTCTACCGATCCTCCCATCTTTATCAAGTCTCACAATCTAGTTTCTTACTTGCTGAGGCAGTTCCTCATCACGTGGAACCATGTTGCATGAGACACAACCCACGCAAAACTGACATAGCTGTTGTGTTCACATGTTCCTTTAATAACCTTGTTCATGCAGATATATCTAGTTTCCAGTCTCTGTGAAAAGCTAAGCTAACCAGCCAATGGGTGTAGCCTTACATTTAATGGGCAGATAGGAGTGTGGTATTGATCTTCTCATCTAATTCAATATGTAGTGATGTACCACAGCTAAACAGCCATTGTAAAACCTCGCCTGTTTACACAATATTGTGTCCTCACTTGGAAATTAGCCTAAATTATACAAAAAAAATATAAGTACTGGACTAGTTATGCTAGGGAACAGACATTATTGAAATGCAGGACTCTAATGCATATTCATTGGTGATGATAACTCACCCCCAGACTATGGCTGAACCCAGTGCTCGGGGCAGGGCTTGCAGCACTGAGGTAACTGCTGACAGCCGACTCCTGACTGGCTGTTCCATAAAGCTCCGCCATCGGACCTGGGCTGCTCGTACCTAAAAATCCAGCTGAGCGAGATGGGGTGGAGCCTGAAATTAAAACAACAATGTTAGACTTTTACTGTTATAATATATACAATTCAAAGTTTCTTACTTGTAATGAATCACTTTGAGGTAACTACATTTAACCCTCTAAACCCAAAAATGTTTGAGAGACGTTTTGGCTTTAAAAATCCCCAAAATTACACATTTATCAAAGCCAGAACCTGCAAAAACAAAAAGAATGAGTTTTAACTTTTCGATGGTCCTGGAACTACTCATCAAGGATGTGCTGCTCCATCGCAAAGCAAAGCCTAAATCATGACATTTCACCAAATTTCCCTTATTCTACATGTCTGATTTTTTATTTTTAAATGCCCAAAATAAACCGCTTGCTAATTCTAGTCATGGTTGTGCTGTTTCCATAGAGGTGTAGGACTTTATATTGCAGTCAAAAATTAGCCTACAGTGAGTAAAAATGTGACAGGAGCAAAAAAACACCCAGAAACTACTTGGGGTTCAAAGGGTTAAAATAATTAATATCAGTGAAATAAACCAAGTAAATATCATTCAGTCTACATCTTACCTGCTTTAGTGTTACAGTTAAGAGAGCACTGACTAAAGTGATGAAGAGGACCTAAATATTAAAATGTAAATTTTCTAACCTATAAGGATTTAAAGTAATTTCTTTAATCTGCCTTTTATTGGATGAGCAAAATCAAATGTATCTCATTTTTAGCCACACTAGCAGCACGGTTCATGGGATGGCAATGACAATCAGATGGTTCACCACTGTAGACCAGATAGATATTTGCAATTTTTAGTAAAACATGTCAGTTATTAACCGTTTGTCCTGAGATTTGATACAGGCATTCATTGTCTTTCCCAGTACTTCAGTTTGTGATCTTGTAAAAGGCTT
The DNA here is from genome assembly GCA_900302755.1 of Chromis chromis. Lineage (NCBI taxonomy): Eukaryota > Metazoa > Chordata > Actinopteri > Pomacentridae > Chromis > Chromis chromis. The sequence goes on from OMNN01023998.1 coordinate 2,994, forward strand.
TCTACCAGCCTCAGCAGTACTTAGTGGTAATTAGGGAATGCTAGCAATGAAATTATTTAGGATATCTATTGTGTTGCCAATCATTTCAGAAGTTTATACCTCTGACTACTGCTGCTGCCGCCGCCGCTGCTGCCATTGGTCCGTACGCTGTGAGAGGAATGGCTGAAGGGAGCGAGGAGAAAAGATCCAGGTTAAACATCTTGGTTTGAAAGCACGACAGGCAGCTGTAGCGTAACTTAAGGCCTCGCTCCAGTGACCGCAGAAACTTTATGAACATTTTAAAAGGCATGAAGAAGATAACATAAAAATTGCCAATTAGAGCACTGCAGATAATCACACTATACATCATTTTATCATATGAAAAACAGAATGTCTGACGGTTTCAACCCTTCCCCATTACTGTCAGCAGTCCTGCCTGCAGATAGAACCTGAGGAGGACCGACAAACACAAACATGCAAACCAAAGAGTGATGAGGTGTTGGTGCTAACGTGGCGTGTAGCAGACTGACAGCATGCTGCTTGTAAAGTCCAGAGGAGGGACTGACTGACCTGTGAGCTCAGGGGGGTGGGGTGAAGTCAGAAGGGGAGTCCTCTCTAAGTGGAACTCTAAAACAGAAACATCAGAGTGCTGTTGAGACACACACCACCACCGCCAGCAACGACAACACACACTTACACACACACATAAAGGCAGGGAGACACCTCCGAGGTGAGGAAGTACAACACACAGGGCTGGAGGAATGCAAACAGGAGTTAAAGGATGGAAAGACGCTTTATAATCCAACAAGTGGAGTAAAATATTACACAGTAATCATTCTGCAAGAGCAAAAAAAATAAAGTATCACAACTTTGTCATACAGACTTCAATTCAAAGGAGTTATTTTAATGTTAGAAGATAAAGTGTCATATGTTTCTTTGGTGGGCATCTAATTTTGGAGTTATTGCTCAGATCAACGTCACACACTGCACTGAAATACACTGCACGCACACACACACGCACACACACACACACACATGATAAGCAGATGCAATTCCACTCCCTGATATTTACAAGCAGCCATTTACACTCACAGTGTTTCATGTGCTTCTATGGAAACATGTTTGTATTTGTGACAGTGTGTCTGCTGTCAGTTCAAAATAAAACTACTCTGAGATGGAAAAAATCATGACATCCTCAGTATAAGTTGGCAGTCCAAGAGGTACCTGAGACACTCTTATAAATACACTAGTTCCCAAAGTGGTGGTCAGACCACCCAGCTGGTCGCAAGACACTGAGGGGGGTTGATTTTCAGAAAACAAATAATAATTAATTAGAAATAGCATTTTTTAAAAATTAAAATAGGAGATTACTACATACTATGTGTTTACTTAGTACTATAGTTTATGCATGTAGATTACTTTATTCTGAGTATTCTGCTACTTACCTATATTTAATTACTATAAATTATATTATGGTTGATAAGCTTCTGTGTCCTGTTCTTGAATAAGCCTGTTAATATGTATATACAGCTGCAACATATATTTGCTTCAACCATGTGGGAGTCACAAGTCTCTGGCATTGATATGGAGGGTGTCAGGGGCAGAAAAGTTTGGGAACTTCTAATCAAGACATGAACAAACCCGACACGTTTCAGCTCAGAGAGTCATCAGGGTGCAGAGTAGAAGGGAAGCACGTGAATTTTCACATATATATCCTATTTTAGGACAATAAAAAGAAAGTGCACACACTATCTGAGTGTATGGACTTACAGGGCCACTGACCACACTATGGTTTAATCACACTATGATTTAATCACTGTGTTTCATGAGGAATACGTTGTTGTTTAACTGTTTTTTGATGTTTTACTATCCTGTTTTTTTTTAAACTGTGTGATCTCATTTGCAAGTATTTTCTTTCTTGTCTTTGCATCCCATTATCATACTTTCCCCTCAATTTAAATATTTTTGGTGGATGTCAATATTATAAACTTTAAAGGATATAAAGGATTTTTATATTTAAAACCAGAGTGCCTCTGATAGTTTCTGGACTGTCGACAAATCAGAAGAACTTCCATTAACAGTAAGTTGAATAGTCACTGTTCATCTCTACTTGACCAATGGCCCTATCCTTGAAGAGCGTCTGAATTTATATTTCTTTCACTCACTACTTTGCTCTTTGTGCTCCTGCTATTGATTTTGTATGTGGATAAGATACAGGTAAAGATTATTCAATTCATAAGACACTATTTTTTTTTCCAGATTAATGATTCAGTATGAGACACCTCTCCATTCAACCACATATGAATTAATACATTGATAGATGCACATTGCTCACCACTCAACAATATTTACTATCAAACATGTAATTCTATACTACACATATTCTGACATTTGAGTAAAATTACAAGTACAAGCTGCTGCAAGTCATTCAAAAATTTCTTTAACTTTAAGGCAAGCACACGTCTTTCTTTTGATATCCCTTCAGTTACTAAATGCAGTGTGTGAAATCCGCAAAACATGTCAAAATGATTTTAGTGTCTGTGGTGTCACTCTATTAGAAGTACAGCCAAACTCTTGAAAAATTTCTTTCTACCCAGCACCATTTTAAATCATGAACACTGGCAACTGCTAACTAAATATGTCTTTGTATTTATCTCTCAGTTAATGTGACAGAAACAAGCTGGAGTGTATGAGGAGCAGGAGGTGTGTTGTGATTACCAGGGAACTGGTAGGTGTATCCCGGAGTGATGCCGGCGTAGCTGCGACTGGTGTAGGTGGCAGTCTGGAAGCCTGGATAACCTGAGGGAAGAACAGCAGCGTTAATATCCAGATCACATCAAACATCAAGAAAGGAATAAACACTGAATGTTGTTGTAGTGATGGCAATTACACACAAAAGAAAGTCTGCACACAAAATGGAGTAACAGGTGTGTGTTGCTGTGCTGCCCCCTAACAGTGAAGCCTTGTACAATCTGCAGGTGGATGATATTCTACACCTGCCGTCTGGATTTCTTCAGGACAGGACTGGGCAGCTTAGTGTCTTTGTCTTCAGTTTCACTCTCAGCAGTGCACATTACACAGAGATTTCTCTGACACCTCGGAGAGCCGCCCTCACGACGACATTTAGAGGAATTACAAGCAACGCAAGAAGACCAAATGTATTACTTTTTTGATTTCTCCCTCGCGTGGTGTCGTATTCCTTCATCTGCTCCGGCTGAACAAGTGAAGCACTAAAGACAGCAGTTCTGACACTGAACAGTAGGTGGTAGCATTGGAGTGGAAAGTTTGGCTTTGGATGCACAAACAGGTCCTAACTAACATCTACACAACACTAAACTGTTAGAAAATGATTCAGCCGTAGTGCAGAGGTAATGAAAACTGTTCAACGTCTATTCCGCTGATTTTACACCCTGAGGACCAGCTGTTCATGAAGCGTGTCACTAAGCTGAGAGAACGGTTGTTGAAATGCCTCTGGCTCTTCAGGGACCTTCGAAACTATTGAAAAACTAGCCCTGATGATGTCACAGTGATGTCATCAGAGTTATCTTGGTCTGAGCCTCTGACCAAAAGAACGCAAACTTGAGGTTAAAGGTTTAAAGAGGGTGTAATAAAAGGTGCTATTGAGGAGCCTTACGGGAACAAATTTATCCAGCATTTTTGGAGCCTGACTAATACTACAGACACAAAGTCAGTGTGTCTCTGTAGGCTTCTGTTAAGGCCACTCTTTTTAGAAAACTGTCACGTGTGTGTCCCTCAAGTGCAATAATAAACTGCTGGCCTTAAAACGCAGTCGTGAAATGTACTCAAGTACTGTATTGTACTAACAAATGTGACGTACTTGTACTTTACTTGAGTCTTGTCTTTTCATAGCAGTTTTTTTTACTTCTACTCTTCATCTCAGATGTAAATATTGTAGTTTTTCCTTCACTACATTTTTCTGACAGCTTAATTTACTTTTCAAATTAAGATTTTAGCATACAGAACATATGAGGAGAATATAAAATATAAAATAATTATCCAACAGTTTACATATGGACACTTGAAACGATTAGTTGATATATGTGTCGAGCATTTGTAACGGCATTCCTCGCTGTTTTCTGGTATTTTTACAAAGCAAACAATAATTTAATTAATGGTAAAAAAATAAAAAATCAGCAGATTAATCCATAATGGAAATAATCATTAGTTAAAGTTAGATACAAAATAGTTCAAAATGAGCTCCACCTCAACAACAACAGTATATTAATGTACTGGTAACAATAATCTAATGATATAATATTTAATAGTATAACAGTCACATGGGACTTTTACTACTTGAAGTACATTTTTGTGGTAATACTTACATACTTCAACTCAGAACTTTTACCATTCTTCTTAAGAGCCCGCAGGCGTTAACAATACTGACAAAATACTATATGTGTACTTTACTACTTAAATTGTCTTTCCTCTGCTCTGTGTAAACACAGCCTGCAATTCAGCCCAGTTCATCTGAAAAATCCCTACATTCTGGTCATATGACTGTTGCACGCAACTGAGAGAGCAATGGCTATTTGTTTGTGCTGAAAAGTGCAACATTTTTAGTTTCTTACAGAATCTGGTTACTTCAAATGGTTTATTTTTAGCACATTTTTTAATAAGACACGTAGAATAAATGGATGTTGATTAAATATCTTGATTTTAAGCTTAGGTGTGGTTCATTTTCCCCACAAAACTGAAAGTCACACATAATTATTTCTATTTTAGCTTAGCTTTCAAACTCACTGATGGGTTTTGAGGTTCAGAAGGTTTATATTTAAAATTGTACTTATGTAATGTGTAACTGGCCAGGATCAGGCATTACCAAATAACTAAAGCAGTTTTAAAAAGCTTCTAATCTCTAAGGTTTGGATAATCAAAGCTACATGGAGGAGAACTAAGCTGAACTGAACAACCCACTCCAGTGGTCAGCTTCCTCCCCATGAGGCACCGTGTGACCTTTCAGGCAGCGGGGCCTTTTACTGCAGGAGTAGTTACTGTCAGGTTCAGGTGTGCAGCCACATCCTTCCTGTCCTGATCAATACTAACTTACCCAGCATACCAATGCCCAGCATGAAGGCGTCCATCCCATAGGGCATCACCCGAGAGCGCCCCCTGGCCGAGCCGGTGGGGGACATCACCTCCTTGGGCTGAGCTTTCTTACACTCCACCTGTTTCCACACAAAAACACCAATCAGCATCCTTGGCTTCTAAATGACAAACTGATGTCATAAAATGAAGCTGCTGCTGCTCACCATTTTGTTATTGATCTCATGGAAGTGGATCTCGCAGACTTTCTCCACCACATCCTCGTTCTCGAACGTTACAAAGCCAAACCCTGACGAGCACAAGACAAGTTCACGAAAAAGAAATCACACAATATGGTGGAATTAGCCTTTCTGTACACTAGCATAGCTAACAGTCTGCAGTAATTAGTGCTGTAATAGCCGCTTAACACATTTGCCCCCCTCCCCCCTCTCCGCCAATGCTGCTATTCTGCACTCATCCTTTTCTTCCCTCCCTTCCTGGCCAGAAGGCCCGGGCAAAGCTGGTAGGCTGTCATAATCGATCAATCGCAGGGTGGGGAGGAGGCGCTTAAGGAGGCTTTATCCTGATCCCGATTAACGGACTGGCTAATTAGACTAGCCCCGTTCGTCTCCTCCAGCTCAGCCCACAGGAAGGAGGCCCGTGGGGGGTAGGTGGGGGAGATCAATAGACACCCAGGAAGGTCTGCGAGGAAGAGTAGTAAAACCGAGGAAGAGCTGGAGAGGAGAGGGCAGGGACGAGGGGCAGCGGAGAGGGTCAGTCCGGCTCACCTCTGTGTCTGTTGGTGGTCTTGTCGAACATGAGCATGGCGTCGTCGACCTGAGGAGAGACAAACAACACAGTTTTTTTAACTCTCTCTCTCGCCACGCGGCATATTGCCTGACCTCAGCCCTTCTCAAGTTCTGCAGGGAGGCTCAGCAACAGATGGACAGAGGGGAGGAGGAGGGGGGGAGGGAGGGAGCGGAGGGACTGGAGACGAGCGACAGGTTACAAAGAGGAGGCCTGGGGGGCAAGGACGGGAAAATATGTTGAAATACTGTACAACAAGGCTCGGTGGCTCACACACATAATGGGTGGCAGGAAAAGTTGGAAGCTGCATCTGCTGCTAAACTGCCCCGCTCACAATCCTTCTACAGTGAGCCCATAATCCCCCCACCTCCTTCAAAGTTTGACATTCCCATGGCAACTGTACAAAAAAAAAAGTCCTCATAAAAAAAGGCTCGAGCCAACATCAAATATGCTTTATGAATGGTGGGAGAGTGCCAGTGAGACAAAGAGGGCCGCAAAGAGAGAAACGCTGACACAAGAAAAGTAGCCGGTCACAAGCAGAAAGGTGAATCCTGTGGGCAGGTGGAGACTCGATGAGAGGGGGAGAGCTGATAGTGAGAGGAATAGCGACAGGTGGAGATATGGTGAAAGAGAGAGAGAGAGAGTCCTGAGAGAGAGAGAGAGAGAGAGAGAGAGAGGGAGAGAGAGGGAGAGGGAGGAAGAAGAAAAAAGATTGGGTCAAAGAGGAAAGGGAGGAAAAAGGAGAGACAAAAGGGAGAGGGAGAGGGAGAACAAAGAGGCCTGGAGGCTTTGTTTGTTGGCACAGTCAGCCATAATTCCTCCTCCTCTTCTCCCTTTGACCTCTCCCTCCGGCCCGGCCTCCCTTTATAGAGCAAAGACACAGGTGTCTATTCTATACACACACCCAGAGTTTCTTATGTCAAAGTTGACCTACTCTTTTTCCTTTTTTCTCTCCCTCTCTTTCTCTCTTGTCACAAGCTGACATGTTTATACTCCAGTCTGCACCGAGATCCACATAAACATTTGGTAAATTAATCTGTGCTCTTGGTCTATAATAAGTTTACTGGATGTGGTCCACTGAATAATTTGTCATAGTCACATAGGAGTGTCAGCACAGTGTGACTGTGTGTGTGTGTGTGAACCCCCAAGGGCAGTTTGCCTACAGAAAGGTCAAAGGTGAGTGAAGAGTGTCAGTGTGAAAGGGGACCTGTTAGTCGGACTCTCAAGTCACTGCTTACTTCCAGCCTGACATTTGCCTGCAACTCTGGATCTCTGCAGAAAGCACTTTTCATTTTCGACTTCAAGGAGAAACCACAATTTGGAAGAATCCATTTTCAAGGGAGGCAAGGGTCAGGGGCGCAACACACTTTTGTGATTCATACTAAAGATGCCCAATCTCAACCCGACTTACCAAGGCAAACACCCACAGTCCCAACATGAGCCCACACTGCCCGGAGGACACGATGAAAAACACCACAACAACACTAAACGCCCCAAACAGAGTTAATCGCACGTCACAGCTCGATATTTCAAACGCTGGGCATTTTAACGGCGCACCGCCAAACAATATTCCCTCTCATCCTTTTTTTTTTCCCACCTCTCATCTTCCCTGTTATCCCCTGCCCATCCCTCTCCGCGCTCCTTTGTCCTCACCAGGACGGGACACAAAAGGTCCAGTGAGGCAGTCTAATCAGGAACTTCCATGGATGGCTGGAGCCTACATTTCACCGTCCATCCCTCGATATCTCTCTCGGCAAAAATTCATCTAGGCGTTATGATTGAGGAGGGAGCGCGGAGAAACTGGAGGCCAAGCCTTTTGGCACCGAAAATAAAAAGTGCCACGCAGTCGGAAACGTGGCGGCTAAAGCTGAGTCTTTGCATCTTTGACTTTGAGAAGTTTCAAGGGCGTAAGGTGCAGATTGACCACTTCGAATTTGTTGGGGAAAAAAAAGTTTGTATGATTTCTTTTTTTTGTTGTTGTTTTGCCACATGTGTTTTGCACACAATCCCCAAAAAGTGATTTAAACCACTTAAATCTCACATTTTACTGATGATGATTTTCACCTTTAGGAGAGCCGACAATCCAGAAACGTCCAATATGCAGATAAGTTCTGAACAAACTAGCAAAATATTTGTCTAGCTTTGTATAGAGGCATAATGGCCGTCGTAACTACCCCCCTTCAACACACACACACACACACACCCCATCTTTGCCCCAGTTCCCTCTCCTACGCCTCCACAAACCTCTCTCAGTAAGACCCTCCCTCCCTTGTCGGTGCCTTTGTCAGCCCATCATCTATTCTCTGCCCCCTGCCTTTCACACTCCTACAAAATACATATAAGAAACTTGGGGAAAGTAGAAAAACAGTTTTAAAAAACGCAAACGCATCCAAGAAACTGAAGGATGAGCGATAAGTTTACACTTTTTTGCGGATTTGTCAACTTGTATTTACTATTCCTAAACTCCTGAGTTGACCCCCACCCAGCACACTCATGCTAACACCCCCGAGCACCACCTCAGCCCTCCTCCTTCAGAACAAAACCCCTTACCCACAGAATTACTTGGGGACAATGGGCAAGCCAGGTCACCACGGTAACGGGCCGGGGGGGAGGTTGTGGGTAGGAGCAGCTGTTACATCAGATTAATTCAGATTCTGATAATCCCTCCTCCTTCCTCACCATCACCACACACTCACTACAAAACTTTTCTCCCCCCCACCACCCCTCGGCTCCCTCTTCCAGTCCCCCCTCTAAACTTCGCCTGCTGCTCCCGGAGCCTCTCTCTGCCTCGTTATTTTTTTCCCCGACTCTCCTCCAAGCCTTTTCTCTCCCTCCTTTCTCGCCCTCCTCCTCCTTCGTCGCAGTAACTCCTTCACTTCCAGGCTGCTTGACTCAAAGTGAAGTTTTTCTCAGAGCATTTGTGGTGAATCAGAATCGGCAGAGCTGCTGGGATGTTGTACTACGTGAGCTGCCGGGTTGCAGCTACGAACTCATGCGGGTTGCCCTTATTTCAAATCTAAGCCATGCTGCTGGGTTTTGTTTGGGGTTTTTTTGTCACAATATTTCGGGGACAATCTGACACCACAGCAACTTTAACACTCTGTTGAACATCACTCACCTTCCCAAACTGGTCAAAGTACTGCTTGACGTCCTCGATAGTTGTGTTCACTGACAAGCCTCCCACGAAGATCTTCTTGGTTCGAGTCACCAGCTGGAAGAAGAAGAAGAAGAGGACGGACACTGATGAACCAGTTCAAAAAGAAACATGTGCATTTGTAGCTCCATTTGGGGTGTTGTGATAAAACAATATAGGCAATAAAAATGGTATTTTAAAAATGAAATGAAATATAGACATCATGTTTAAACACATGATATGATAATATGGGAGACAATCAGTGATACAGTTATGGTTACACTCTTTCACTCCACCTCCCATCACTATTTTGAGAGTAATTCATTTGCCATAAAAAAACCCACACTACAAATTAATGTGACCGATTATCATTCTTTTTTAAATTTTCTATAGATATTGAGATTATTTTGTGAGTTCTTTTGGCTGTAAATTGGATATCTATATTTATTACTTTAAAACACAGTCAGTGTTGAATTTGTGGTAGTCAGTAACACCCAGTGCCCATTCACATTGTTAGTTATCTCACTAAAGCCCCTAAAAACACTAGAATATTAGCACAGCTGTTTGTATCCTCAAGTTAAAGCCTGATTGAGCTGGAAAATAGCAGGGAGCTTTATTTTCTTTAGAACTCTGGGTCATTAAATATGGACCCAGCAGTTGAACAGATGTAATGGAAAATTTTAACTAGGTAAAAATCAAAAAGTACTGAGAAAGGCTTCACTACCTTCTGCTTCTTGTGTGATATTTGCAGACTTACAGATTACAAAATCTTTCAATCAAAACCACTATTTCCTGCATTGCACACAGTCTGTGATTATTTGGGGTTTTCACTTCCTGACATCACAGCACAGTTTTCAAGTTTTCACTGCTGGCTGTAGGATTGTCTGATGTCAGAGAACAAAGCGATGGTGCATGGTGTTGTTAGCTGTCAGTCAGTGTATACTTTTTCTTTTTAGCGTTCAGTGAGATAAAAAGATACAAGTAAATGCAGGTCGTCACTGGAGTTTTGCCCAATTTGTATCACGTTACATTAACGCTACAAATAATTCACTAATTTAGACATATGGACAGTAGAGTTGTTTACACTACAAATTGCTGTCTGATCCAACAGTCTGGAACCAAAAGACACTCAGTTTACCACCATTTACCAACATCCAAGTTGTGGAACCAGTAAATAATGGGGGATTATTGCTTAAAAACCGAACTGAAACAACTTTTAAAATAGCAGAGCTTCAATTAATGATTTTCTTCATTGTATATTAACCTGTTGGACACTTTATTGATTAATCTATTAGCTGTTTGTCTATAAAATGTCAGAAAATGGGGCAAAATGTCAAAAAGTATTTCCCAAAGCCCAACATAATGTCTTCAAATGTCTTGTTTGTGGACAAAAACAAGATATTTGGAGTCAGGAAACCAGAAAACTTTCAAAGTTGGGAAGCTGAAATCAAAGAATTTTGACTTTTTTGATTAACAGTTGACAATTTATCCATTAATCATTGCAGCTCTAAAAAAGAAGGCAACCTAACTAAATAAAGAACTAATCATTCCATCAGTTTGTCAAAGTAACAGTGACATTGCAATTCACTGTAGTTTTCTACTCTGGCACAAGAAACACTGCAGATCTCTTATCTAATTTATCTTGATTTACATTTTCTGTGTAAACTTACCACAAACTCACAGATAAAAATAGTACCTAATGTGAAAACAGGACACATTTTTTGTGGCTCTGTAATGATAAACATTAAAAGGCGACACACGGCTCCCCTTAAACACACTAGAGTATTCCTTCCTGCTGCTTCCCTCTTTCTGTCTCTCAGCGTGTTGTTGTTAAGGGAAAAGACAGAGTGGCCGTGATCAGGACGGAGCACATTGTACTGGAAACACAATACAGATGTTTTTGTGTGGTTAAAAAAAATGCAGCCAGTCTTAAAAGTTGTTGCAGTTTTTGTTAACGTGCGCTCAAATAACCGTCCGCGGTGCTCATGTTCATCAGATTACGAGACATTAACCCAGATAAGACCCTGAAACATTCAACACACTCCAAACTGCTGCGAACAATACACAACACCAGGAGACGCTTGGACTCACCTTGGGCTGAGCTCTGCGAGGGAACGCCACCTTTGGGTCGATCTAGAAGAGAAGATACAGAGAAAGGGAGGTCCGGTTAGTGATGTGCCGCGATACAGACGGAGCAGCAACCTGTCGCCTTCCCTTGATGTCTTCTGATATCAGAACCTCATCTTTCTTTTTTTTTAACAACTCAGCATTGAAGCTGTGATTCATCCATGTTATCCTCCTGGCCTTGCACATGTATTCACCGCTTCTAAATCAAAGTCATGCTGTCAAAAACACCTGTTTTCTAAGGTTTGTCAGTCTTGTACTTTGTTGTGTTAGAAAACAGATTGTTTATAATGGTGACGGAAAATCTAGGTGAAGCAGACATCACATGTACAGCGTGTTATCAGACCAACACACTTTAAGATCAATGCTGTGTTGCTGTATAACATATCTTGATCCAATGGAGACTTAAGTTTCTGCTGAATTATGATTATTAATGTTAATGCTGCGTCTGTAACAGAGAACCAATAGCTGTAAAGTTCTGAACGTTTTTGTGCAGCTGCTTGTGTTTAATCAAATTTGAAATTTACAGAATTCCTCAAAGTATTTACAATGATTTTGGAGACGCATGTATCCATATTAGGGATTGACTGATATGTTTTTCAGGGCCTATACCGAATAACCACTATTTAAACTGATAATTGCAGTAAAAATTATATTTTGATGTGAAAATTTAGAATAACACAAACTCCAATGCGATACTTCATTGAAATGCCTGTGCTTATTAATGTTTATGATTAATTCAACTTTTCAGCATTTATCCTTCAGTGTTGATGGGCTGTTATTTACACTATGTAACCAACATCAGAGCCAAAGTAACGCAATTTAAAAAATTAATCTATTTTATCAAGAGTTGGTTACAAAAAATGATGGGATAAATGCTGAATTTCGGGCTGGTGATAATCAGTTGAACCTTAATCAATATCAATCTCAGAAGATTTTACACTATAAGCAGCCCAGATTATTAATAAACTGAATTTCACATTAAAACACACTGTACAAGAAGTCACTTACAGATTCTTCTTTACAGTTTGTGATTTTCACTCTGAATTTGTTACAAATAGATGATCGAACAGATGAAAATGACTTTCACCAATGATCTATCTTGTAGTTACTTTTTTTGATTATTCACTTCATTTCTGAGGCGACAAAATGTACCATTTGTTAAATGCACTTGCAAATTCTCCCAGACCAAGGCTGATGTATTCTCAGTTATTTGACCACCAGCCCAAATTCTAAGTTATTTAGTGGATTCATTAATTGATTCTCTTTCAATCAACTCTTCCTGTCAGCAGTAATTAGAGCATCAACATGGATAAAACTTTGTCTGAGGAAGGTGACTTTAAGTGAGTCCCTGTTCTACGTTCTTGAGTCACACGTTATCAATATGTGTGTTTGTACTGCACAGCGTGTGTGTGAGTGTATTTTTACTCCACAGGGTTTTTTTTTTAATGTGTACTTGCTTGTGTTTATATTCCAGTAGATGAATGCACCTTTGACGTGTCAGTGTACATATGTGTCTGTGTGTGTGTGTGTGTGTGTGTGTGTCCACAGCTGTGCTCAGGTGGAATGCCTGGGAATGTCCAGTGAACCCCTGCCTCTCTCGTCACCACCATGTGACATGTGATCTCCTGGAATCTCACACAGGCACCACAATCACAAACACGCCTTCACCTCGGCGAGGAGAGCCGGAGACGGAGGACAAGTGTGTCAGAGAGAGAGCGAGAGGAAGGAGGAGAAGAGGGGTGCCGTCAATCACGCCGCACCCGACGATGGCAGACCCGCCCCATTTTGTTTGTTTGTGTTTGTTTGTTTTCTTTCTCAGCTCAGTGACGACGACAACAACGGGGAGCGCTCATCGTCCTGCACACTCTGAGGTGATCCGGATCTTCCTCTGCCCTGCAGCTCCTTATATTTCCTCTCAGGGAAAAGGGGACAAACTTTGACTTATGTTTTTTTTGAGGTGTTAATCTTAACAGTACAACTACAGAATAAAACAAATACATGACGTGGACGGGCCCACTGAACGTCACCAAGGTTAAGATTGGAGAGAGAACCACACCATGCCATGAGGATGCAATCATAGACAAGCTGTAAAAATTTGAATTTGAGACCTCTATATTAGTCTATACTGGTCTAATAGAGCTAGAGAACAACTAGACTACGCCACACTGTACTGCTGTTACACTAACAGATGGTGAGACAGTACAGCGCTAAGATTAGTCCGTAACCATGAGAGGGTAGAGTTGAACTACAGTAGAGAGCTAGAGCCTCTATGGTAAACCACATGCGTTTACCAGAGTCAGGGTAACAGTGTTGTATCTAATGAGAGTCGACATCACCGCAAGTCGTTTTTTTTTTTCTCGTTCTTTCACTTTTGTTCTAGAGAGCAGAGTGAGAAGACTATACGCTAAGACTGGAGGATCAGATGCAGAGTCTACTGTTTAGTTTCTATGGTGGCTAGACTACTCTGATAGTCACCTCCGGTCACCAACCCTCCTGATGTCCAACACTCCTGTGCACATTCAAAAACAAACAGACACACACACACACACAAACAAACAGAATCAAACACATGGCAGCACACAGCACATCCGCTGGGAAGCAAATTGAGGACATTAAACAGATAAAGTGGCCGCGGCAGTGAAGAGCGGCTTGTTTTTAAGTGGAGGGGAGAAAAAAATGTTGATCAGAGCAAAATCAGGAGATACGTGTGAAGTTCTCCTCTTGCTGATCGCTGCTCGACTTGGATGTTTGGTCGCCATTGTGCAGAGTTCTACACCAGAAGGCTGTTTTCACATTCATCTGCTGGAGGAGGGAATGTTTCTTTGTACTTACCGAAAATATGAGTTTGCACATAAGCATGATTTGTGACATTACAACTGGTTTGGCAGCCATTCATGGGCCAATATTGGAACCTCCAGTGCCCCCAGTTTTTTTGTGCAGCAGAAGACATTGTGTGTTCAGCAGTTAAAGCTGCTGTAGGCAGGTTTTTATTGGCATCGTTGGGCGAAAAGTCCTTACTAGCCTTTCAGTATATTGTAACTGAAGTGGTCTGAGGGGAAACTAGACTAGTGCACCTTCTTCTGACTCAGTTTTTTAGGTTTTTGAAAATCTAAATCATAAAGTGGGATTTCAGCCAATCACAGGGCTTTTCACTGATCACATGAGATAGATTAAATAGCAACAAAGTGAGAGCAGCATGTGGTGGTACAGTGGGATAAAAGTAAGACTTTCACTCAAGAGAGTGGAGTTTAAATTCTGGATGAAGCTGTAAATGAATGTTGACTTTTAGCTTGACTATCTTTGTGTGCATTTGAGGCAAGTGTTCGTGTGGTGGGAGGGGTTTAGGTGCACAAGGAGGGCTGTATATTTTCTAATTCTGGCGTTTATTGTTTGTTTGTTGTTCGGCCTTTCTGCCTTTGTGCAGCTTTAAAGTTTTGAAACAAAAACATGTGCATTGAGTAGCAGCTTTAATTTTGAGCATTTCTCCTGACATGATTGAACATTTTGCGAAGACGAAAACACATCAGACACACATTATTATTCCTAGCAGTGTATCCTTTTATGTGATAAACACTTTCTCCTATTTAAAGAACTTGTTAAATTGCTTTAAGGCCTCAGAGGCCAAACCTCTCCACACCCACAGCAAGGTAACAGGGAAGAAGCTGAACGTAATTCCAAGAGAGGTTTAGGAAATCAGGGCAATCCCCTTTGACCAGCTCCATCCCAGCCATGCAACAGTTGGCTGAGCGTGCTGCCTGTCACAGCCTGAGCTGGGAACACACTTAACGCAACATGCCGATTGGGCAGCACTCATCATCTCTGAGGAACAACTCAAGCTTGTTGACTCCAATCCTATTAGTTAGGAGAGCCATAGTAATCACAAATGGGGTTATCCTGCCCCTCACCCCTTCCTTCTTTCTTTCTTTCCTTGCACTCAGGTCAGTATAGAAATGGCTGAGGGGGTCACAAATATGCCTGATGCTGCTCAGTAAAGAGCTGTGTGGCTCTGTTGTAAAACTCTCCACTGTGCACCTTCCTTGGAGCAGCAGTTGAATGGAAACTTTGTCCCACAAAGGTGCAGTTTGCATCGGCCGTCACTAACTTTACAGATAGCAGGAAGCTGGGAGGGCACCCAGAGGGGCAACTAGCCGAGCAGCAGCTACATAAATCACAGTAAACCCAGCCTTCCTACGCTGGTCAAAACCGGACCGCATCTGTCCTTCAACACAATAAGTACCAATAAATTCCTCCGCAGCACTGTATTTGCTCTTTAGCCTCACGGCTGTGCAAAGCTCTGTTAATTCCAGAGCCGGAGCGGTTCAGTCGGTCACAGCATGGCACATTCTTTCTGTTGCCACTGGAGAACTTTTTCTCTCCCCTCTCTAACAGGATAACCTGTCTGCATGAGGGAGAGAGAGGGGGGAGGGGGGCAGGGTGAGCAGTCCTAAAAGGCCTACTCTACTCACCATCCAACCCCTGTGGCTGATCACTGAGCCCGCTCCACGCCAAACACACACTCGGCTGAAGGCCCCCACCAAAAAACGCCACCGACACGCCCAAAGTGGCAGCCACAAGGGGCCCGCCAGCCCCTGGAGGAGGCAACACAGGCCCGAACTGAGGGGAAAAACTCAAATTAAAGAGAGCGAATCATCATCTATGAAGTCTGTAATGAGTAAACTCAATAAGTTTCCTTTCCTGAAAGGCAACGTGAGTCAGTATCATGGCCTCGGCTCTCTGTGACTGTTTATGTCGTCCTGATATCTGGTATCCAAGAAATGATGGTAAACGATGTGCATTGTTATCTTTTTCTTTTTTCTTTTGTGACACGGCCATTCTTCAACTGTGCAAGGAAAAGGGGGGCTGTGGGGGGGGGATCTCTATGGAAACAAACCCCATGGTGAGTTAGTGGCGTCCAACCATGATGGCGCTACTTGTCATAGCTGTCGTGCCTGCAAGTGACACTATAGCAGTAGGGCACATGGGAAACCAAAGGAAAAAAGCAAGAAACTAAATTCAGCTCAACTTCTCCTATCAGACTCACACTGCTGCTAATTTTGGACTAAATGGATTTAATGATTTCCTTCTAACTTTCTACGACCAAACAACCTTTTATTTTTTGTCTTCTCCATTCCCTTCTTCGCTACTTATCTCCCAAAGACTGGAGAAGGTGCATCGCTCAGAGCACAAAAGGGGAACCAAGAAATAGCCTCCCCTCATTTCAATACAGTCGCTAACCGGCAGCCATCACCACTCCCACCGAGGAGCGAGGCGGGGGCAGTGGTCCCTATGGCGACCAACGGGCCACATTGTTCCCAGACCAGGCCCACATTCATTACTGACAAAAAGACACACACACAATCACACCCACTCGGCAACACAGGCGATTAATACATTTTAAGTTGGAATTCACACAGGTGAAAGGGGGCCCTGAATGTGACTTTATCATTTGGCAGTTTTATTCTGCCTGAGATCCAGAGGAAGCTCACAGGAGTCTGATTGTTGCTGCTTTCACACCTTGATGGTTTCAGGTTGCATTTCCATTGAGAAACTTCTTTTTGGGGTCAATTCGACCCCTTGGGGATGAGAAAGAAAAAAAAAAGAGAAAGAAAGTCTTGGTTCACTCTTCCGAGAGGCCAAATCAAAGACCGGCAGTGAATGCAACCCTGTCCAGTCCCCCTTGTTTCTATGGAAATTGACACTGGGTAACATTTTCTTGCCTGTTTGGCTGAAGAGAGAAGAGAGAGGCACTTTCTCCCATGTGTCTCCTCTGTCCACTAATGACTCGATCATGGCTCACATCTGAGGTGTGGCGGCCGACACAGACACGGTTTGAGGAAAACATCAGCATAGTGGAACCTCAGTAAACACACTAAAATGTAGCAATGTTACACCTCTCTGGCGGATTATTGGAAAATCCACTAATCAAACACTGAGCAACGGGATTAGCCGGTGGTGGGAAGTAAATACAGAGAACTCACTGTTTTGGAGTCCAGCTCGTGCCTGGTTTGGGCCAAAACTTTATCCACGCCGGCCTGATCAACAAAGG
This sequence comes from Chromis chromis, assembly GCA_900302755.1. Taxonomy (NCBI): domain Eukaryota; kingdom Metazoa; phylum Chordata; class Actinopteri; family Pomacentridae; genus Chromis; species Chromis chromis. The sequence goes on from OMNN01023998.1 coordinate 20,129, forward strand.
TGACGAATCCGAACCCTCTGCAGACATGAGGGGGAGAAGGTATTAATGACACAGGAACTGATGTTGACATGTAATGATACATTATGAGCAGCGAGGAATCACGGAGGTCAGATAAACTTTCAGCTCCGGCGGAGAAGCCAGGCTCACAGCTCCCTCACCTCGAGCGCTTAGTAACCGGATCTCGCATCACCATACACTCCTTCACCTCGCCGTACTTGCAGAAGTACTCCTTCAGACCCTCTGGGGAAAGCAAAACAAGGCGGAAAGAGAGGATTCACAGATGAAGCTAGAGGTTAACGAGTAATGACAACTTTTTGATAAGGAGTTAGCGAGGCTACAGAGTCACTCTGCTGAGATTTCCTGCACCAGAGTTCACACAGTTTTTGATTAAACGTGTTAAACATAACATGAGCTGCGATCAGAACCCAAAACACCTAAAATCTCACAATAATTCCAACTGTAATTACTCCAGATTCGCCCCTTTTCTAATGAGCTTTTGAGAATCACTTGGTTTTTCAATGCACTTCTGAATGGGGGCATTCATTCTGGAGCATATGCAAAACTCAAAAAACAAACAGCTTTAATGCAGGCAAACAGAAACATTAAGAAATACGGCTTTTCAAATTGACTCAACCTAATCCATGCCAGGATTTTTAAAGACATGGCGGCATTTTAGAGAGAGGGAGTTAGAGGTGGAAAAAGATTTACCTTGTGTTGTTTGCCAGCTGAGTCCACCTATGAACATTTTGCTGTGGAAAAAGAGAGAAAATGTTTTTCTATTTACTCAGTCATCAAAGGAGGATTCAGAGGGCTTCGTGTTCATGGGTTACACAGTAATGGCAAAGTTGTTATTGAGTTTTGTTTTTAAAAAGTGTGATCCTGCAGATAAAAGAGGTTTTCAGAGAGGATCATCAGTGATTTTGCATGCAGCCTGAGTGTGTGTGTGTGTGAGTGTGTGAGTGGAGGTGTGTGTGTGAGTGAGTGAGCCCAGAGAATACCAGCTCTGTTTCTGAGGTGTGTGAAGAGGTACGAAAGAAAGTTCAAAAAACAAAGTTAGTTTTTCAGCGTTACCAGGGGTCGTGAGGGGAGTCCGTGGTGGACAGGCTGCTCTGGCTCCCTTCCGTGTCCATTCCGTGTGCTGGCGGTGTGTGTGGCTGAGAGCTGCGTGTGTCCGGGCCGAGCCGTGCGGGAAAACAGGCGGAGAGTGAGTGAGAGGAGCTGGGCGGGTTTGGCCCGGGGTGACAGAGAGGGGAGCGGGCCAGATGCAGGCTGGGACAGACTCCACCTCCTCCTCCACTCAGTCCCCGCTGCTGTCTCTCTCTCATCCCACCACCGGCAGCCCGGCTCCGGCGTCAAGTTGGCTGCGGCCGCCCGCACAGCTTCCGGTGCAGCCTTTCGAGATAAAAGCCTGATGGTGAGTCTTTTAAAGTCACCATGTGGGGTTTCATATTCAGGGAGGAGTGTAAACCAGAGGAAGACGTCACCTTTAAGAACAATGTCGTTTTTTTTAATTTTTAATTTTATTTTTAATATATATTGAAAGATAAGATAAGATAAGATAAGATAAGATAAGATAAGATAAGATAAGATAAGATAAGATAAGATAAGATAAGGGGATAGTGCAAAAACTAAAAGGACATCAGTCGGAAAATGTAAAAAAAATATATGTATATATGTAAACAAGAAATAAACACGAGTACTGTTGATTCCTTGGTTCCTATGGACAGACATGTATTTCATTGTAATGCAGTTACTAATGATTATGAAAAGTAAAGACACTACTGGATCAACTCAACTGCACGAATGTCCCTGAAGTGCAAAGCGGAAAAGTTTAAAGTCCCTCTATGATTTTTCATTTAACCCTTAAAAAACTCACCAAGTTACACATTCTAAAATTATTTTTTCATGAAAATATTCTCTTCCTGTCCTAAACTGGCTCAGATGTAACTCTGCATTGTTGTCTCCCATGTAGTGTACAAATCTATGAGGTCAAGTAAAGTTACAACTATTTGAATAGCACATTTAAAATAACAGCCATGGAGCCAAAATACTTTCTAGTTGAAAAATAAAATTGTCATTTAAATATTGAGATTAAGACCCTACAGTGTTATTTATGATGTGACCTGGGTAATTTAAATATCAAGGACAAATCTCCTACAAATATTATACAAAATACAACTGAAAAATGTTAAGGCTAAGACCCTACAATATTATTATTTGGAGATTAACCTGACTGATTTAGAACTAAAGTTAGCATCCTTAAATAGTATCCATTAAAACCCAATAGATCCAAGGATTTCCTAGATTGCCTATGTAGTCCCTGTCTCTTTCTCCACCCATCCATCCCCACATGCTGCAGTTCAAGCACACTAGCTCACCTACAACTCTGCTCAACACTGTAAAACTATGCTACCGATTCCTTCAGTTTGTTATGTATTAAACCCTGGAAATCTGAATCTGTTTTTGAGGCTGTGATCAATACGTCAAAAATACAACCATCATTGTTTGAGAGTTCACTCAACAGTCTAACACTCACCGGCCACTGTTAGGTAATCTAGCATAATCCAATGTAACTGTTGTGTCATAAATTCTACTTTTACAAAGCTTTTATATTTTTAGTTTTTGCTGATGATGTCAATAAGGTGATGATACTACTTAGTTTTTATTATTATTATTAAGGTCATAGAGGGTGGTGGTGCAATGAACTGCATTACATCTAAAATTGTTCCAATATTTTCCCCCCTTATGTGTAGTGGGCAAAATATTAGGAACATTTTCAATGAACTATGAAAAATATAGAAATAAATCAACTATAGAAATAAATTAAAAGTATCACTTTTTTGGACAACATCAACTAAAGCTCTAAATAAAACTGTCAAACTCATGGCAGAAGTAGTGGACCTAATAAAGAGGCCGGTGAGTGTACATCCTGCTATGTCATATATAGTGTACATTTTTTAAATATAAACTTAGTGGGACATTAGAATAACTGATATTTTAAACTACATCCATGTAACTGATTTGCTTTTGCTAAGTGACAAACATTAAACCTTTATTATGAAGAAAGAATCACTTCACTTCCTCTCACATTCTGGCTAATTTTGACTAACTTGACAGAATTTCCACCTTGGTTTAGATAAAAGTGTTATCAAACACAATTTACAGATACAGAACTTGTGTGTTGTGAAAGGTTTGGACTGAGCTTTAAAATCGACACATTGTATCCCACTACCATTTAATGCAAATTATGTGCTTTAGTCAGAAAATTATTATAATTGGATGTGTTGAAAAAAATTATACAGACACAACATCACTCAAGAGCTGATGCTGTATGTCATTTTATAAATGCTGTGTTGTCCTTACAGTGTTATATTGTAATTATATTATATGATAACT
>OMNN01023999.1:6110-31912 GCA_900302755.1 Chromis chromis
CTTGATCGTACTTGATGTTAGAAGGAATCTCTTCAAATTATGCATATAAAGAAAATATTTCAGGCTCTTTTTTTCTTTGCAATTTCAGGTATGTCTTCGTGACAAGACTGTTAGATTTGCTCACTTTCAAATTATTTGTTTTCCTAAAAGCTCTCGATGATGAATAATATTACTAAGTTTTTTGTTTTTTATTACATTAATGGATGTAATAAAATTTAATGTTAGTCCCATGCGTAAGGACACTTGAAACAAGTGCAAAAAGGAAATAAAAAACTTAAATTGATGGATTATTCGATACTAAGTAAAATAATTGTAAATATAACATTAGCTTTCTTCTCGAAGGATTTAAGAGCACCTTATAGTTTGCAATGAGAGAGATCCCTCACAATACAAATGACATTCTGTTCCCTTTCTGCAAAGCTCCCCGACCTTTGTTCCTTGTACAAAAACCCGCTGAGGCAAACTTCATCTAAGTAGTTAATGAAATAAGTACATAGAGAATTCTCTACTCTATTATAAATCACTATGGGAGATGGATTGCATGAAGGAGTCTGAAACAGTCACTTGGACACTAAAATATAAATCAGACCTGTGAACTGTCGCATGTTGATCACCAGGCTTAGAGGCTGATCATCAAAGTGATCTATATCTTCTGCCTTATAAACCATTTCAAGAGCACCTTTTACTCAGATCAGCAAAGAAACATGACTGTAAATCAAATTGAAACATATTCTGAACACATTTGTTATTTACTGTCAGGCTCTTGATTGCAATTTAGTCAACATGCATTAGGCTCCATCCATCCTTTAGCACAACATTGGTTTAAAATACAATGGTCAAAATGGAAATTTCCAAGCGGGCTTTGTGAATTAGTTTGCATCTAAAGGGGGGACACATCAAAAAACACAGTATCTTCAACTCTATATCTACATGAGTATATTATTAGTAGTTTATAGAGGGGAGCATTAACTATTGTTTTCAAGTCTAATGAGGAAAAGAAACAAATGCAAAATATACAGTCGTGAAAGGAGGCAGCTTTGCTGGTTTGCTTTAATGAGGAAGGTGAATTGGAGAAAGTAAAAGAAATACAGAAGAAACACTTTCCAGATGATCAAAGAGGAAAAAGTATTTGGAATATTGAATATCAGAGACCAAATGTTGCTTGCAGTGATGGTGGCATTGACTGTGGATGGCTGGACAATACATTTCGTTTTATTGATGGTGTGAGAGGAGATTTAGCCAGTTGTGTGTGATTTGTCTTGAAACTCCACAGAGATAATATTGCTCCCACAGTGGAGGCAGGAAACTACAACAAAACAGTTTCCCTAAAACTGCAGTCAGCTAACTGGCACTGAACACTTTGTGCAACACTGTGAACAGTGAATAAAACAAAATGTTCGGTAGGCATGCTGCAGATTACACCCGCCCCACTTAAAAGAACACATTGTCAGCCATGTTTGCTGATTTTCTTTTTTCACTGGGGAGCTTAAATTGTGAAGCAAGCGAAAGAAGAGCACAGTAGAAAGACTTGGCTCCACTCCACCAACTGTTTTGCTTTCTTTGTTAAGTTCATTTCAGCTAGCAGTGGGAGAGAGGCCAGGCTAAAATCTGCACCATGCCCACCCTGACTTTCTTCTGCATAGAATTTAGTGATCACAATGCATAAAATAATGCCTGGGGACATGATTACCATAAAAGGCCCTGAAAATGGGATTCTAATTATACAGGAAAAAGCTGCTTCAGTGACTTTGGTGACAGAACTGACTGGCATCTCTCCAAACAGTAGGCCAAGTCTTTATAATGCAGGTCTTTGGTTAAATGTTAGATCTATCAGCACCATCTCTGCAAGCAATTACAGAATCTGCAACAGGGTTGAAACAGTTACTAAGTGATTGTAATTTGCTTGAAAATAAAGTCCTGGTAATACTAAATGCCCATGAGCAACTAAAGAAATTAATTGAATGAACAACAATAGCTTTGCTGTGTTCCCACTCACAGTGCAAATATTGTCTCAGTGTGGCTACCTATAATAATATCATATTGATGATTATTTTCATTCTGCTTTAACAGTTAACACAACGGATGCTGTAATCAACGGTGGAAATCAAACAAACAAGATAGATGGTAATAAAGCTGATTGCTGGTGCACTGCTTTGTGAATGATGATTCTGGATGTTCGGTTTTGCTTTTTAATGCTAATTTTATCTCATGTCCAGTATTTGTCATCATGTTTATGTTAACTTAATATAGGGTCAATAACCAAGGCATCAAATCATATTAAATAGATGGATTTTGTCACAATATCAGTTATAAAAATATATATATATTACAGTTAAGGGTTTTAAGGGCATATACAGTATATTTTTAGTTAAAAGTGTTTTTTTTGTAACGGTTAAAATAACGCTAGCTCTCACGCTTGAGGGCATTTCTGAGCACATTTTCGTCGCATCCCAGGGAAAGGCAAATCCCAGATTAAAGAGAAACAAAGCTTCTTGGTTTGCCTTTCCTTTTTTACAGCAAATAGAACCATTGTCATTCAAAGTATTTAATAAATTACATACAGTGTCTTCTATCGTCTGGGTAGAAGTACAGCAGGGAAAGACAGCTAAAGCTGGGCAGGTGCAGAGATCCACAGAGTTCGGACATTGTTTCAGCCTTCTGCAATTTAATCATCAGATCCACGGTTATAACAGCTTATGATTGTTGGTAGTGTATTAATGTGTTGTATTATTTTACAAATCTTAATAAAATATTAGTAGCTTTTTGTAATAACCCACAGTAGCTTTGGCGCTGTTAAATTACAGCCCGCCTCTTCTATCAGTGAGGCACACAGATTGCAGAAACTCAATACCAAACATCATCCGAACTCTATTTATCCATGACTCTGGGCTGGGTGGAGGTGGTTTGTTTATACAGGGGCAGACCGCCTCCTCTTGTTGCTGATGCTACGGAAGTTGAACGGCCTGATCTTCATCTCCACAAAGGGAATAGAAAACTCATGGCCTTTCCAGTGGTACCAGTTGATACCCTGAAAGAGCAAAAGTATGATTTTTTAGAAGCTGCTCCAATCAACAAGACTTTTCAGTCGAGACGTGGGTGTTAGAGGAAATAACAGAAAATACAGACCAAGGATGAAGATGAAAATGTTATATTTTCAGTAAAGAGTATTTTAATTTCGGTTGAAAGAAGCAGTCAAAGCTGAAAGGCACACATCCTGATTTAACAGCTAGCACAATTATGATCTTAGTGTAATTATAGTCTCATTTTAGCCCTGTAAATCCCCATCACCATCAAAACCCTTCCATTTGTAGCTTTCCCCTGAAATTTCTCTCTTCGTGTCTTTAAGCCTGTCCATCTCTGCTCCCACCTGTTCTCATTTCATGTCATCAAAAAGGCGAAGAGAAAGGCACAGATCAGAGTGAGAGACACGGTGATGCTGGAAAGCCTTTGTGGTTCAACCTAATCACAGCTTCACACAACACCTCCCTGGCTTTCTGGAGCCATTACAGCATGACGCTGACAGAGAGGTACATCACACTTTGGTCAAAAGGACCAGAAAAGCCCTCAATACTCCCACCTCACATGTACTGAACAAAAAAGATGTCCATTTCAGGCTGAAAGTGGGCCAGCAGTGTTTATTTCTAATCAAACACATGTACAGTACATCAGTGCTTCTTTGATGCCTTAAATAAATGTTGCATTAAAAACTTCAATAAGAGGAAGTAGGGATGTTAATGGCTGTTTAATACTTTTACTTTTGATTTTGTCAGTCACTGAATAGCAATTTTATGTGAAGTCATTCATATTTCACTAACCTGGTGTTTATCTCTTCTTTAAATTCCTAAAGTAACTAAGCCGAGTTTGCAGCAACTCTTAAGTTTCAGTGGTGTTTTATCAGTGTATGGAAAAACTGTAATTCATTTATTTTGCAATCAATCAACTATGAATAATAATTTGGACAACTATGTGTCAAGAGAATTGTTTGAAATTTGCATCCCAAAATTAAACTCAGTGGAGAGTGTTGGAATAGACTGAAATCCCCCAGAAAGTGTGTCTGTGTTGACTAATCAGTATCAAGCTGCATCCTCTCCACTAGTTTTATTAAAATTAGACAAGTTATGTAGCAGTTTTTGGTTCTTTGACCTTTTATTACAACTCCTCCATCAGGCCAATCAGGGTAGCAAATATAAACATGTCGTCTGTGGCAAATTTCCTATGATTTAAATGACTCATTTTTAGCCTTTCAGAGTGAAAAGTTTTAACCTTTAATCACTGTTCTGTAAATTGTCCATTTATGTGAGTTTTGTAAACTGCAAAAACACACTTTCAGAATGCTGCCCTTTTCAAATGATGGCATGTTGTTCAAGGGTTGGTTCATTCAAACAACAACTGGCACCCAAGTAATATATAGTTGAATAGAACTGGAATAGAATTTTTGGTCAACAGAAATGCCCACATATGCCCACAATGATCCAACTGTGAGCAACCAAGGCTGTTGAAAACATCGAGGTAAAACATGGACACTGTTTCTTGATGCTTTAGCTGTTCAGTTTATCGAAGTGTATTTTTAATCATGTCAACACCACAGAAGAATTTCACCTCTCCTGCACTCGGGTGGCAGCTGAAATCTCAGAGACCAGGAGATCCCAAAAGTAAAAAAGAGCTGTTACAACCCTATTAACCTCCAGGTCCTCCCACTCTGAACATTTTACAATAAGTTTACAGGTTTTTAAAAATCTTTTTTTTTTAAAGTGACCTTAAGACCCTTATTATGTATCATTGATAATGTGGTTTAGTGGTGTGTATTCCTCAATATATTCAACTAGCACAGACCTTTCAGGGCCCCTGGAGTTCTGGGGTCATGGGGCAGCTGTCTACTGAATTCATCCTTATTTTGTGTTCTTCCCACTTACAGTACAACAAGAATTCTTCTCTATAGGCAAACAAAACCTTCATTTTTTTCTAACATACACCACAAAATCTTTAGCATAATTACAGTAGTTTACCTGACTACTATATTCATCACATTCACTCTTTGATTAATCAAGGGATTAAAGGGAGGACTGACCTGACTGTGTCTGGACTCGCCGTATTTGCCGTTGAGATTGGCCCGGTGGCAGTTCTTGTACCACCAGGCTCCTTTGTATGACAAGGCACAGTTAGTGACAGCAATGTCATTGTCTCTGTCTTTTGTAGAGAAGGGCCGGCCCTGGTGGTAGCTGAGAGAGTCACCTGGGATCAGAGGAGAGACAGGTGGAGAGCTTTAAATATCAGCATATGCTGGGCAACACTGGCATATGGCTGCAGTGAATAACGGCATGAACAAGGGACATAAATGACCAGGCAAGCAGGAGGGAGATAGAGAGACATGAGAGGAGAGAAGCCCTACTTCAGGCTCAATGAATCTACTCTGGCAGAGAGAATTATAATTACAAACATGAGGGGATGACAGGTAATTCTGGCGTATGGTCATGTTGACAGACAGAGAGATACATGGAAAGAGAAGACAAGGGTGGAAATGTGGAGGACTGCTGAGGCGGATATACGGCATCAAGCAAGAGAGAAAAGGAGGCAAGAGAAAAAATGGTAGGGGAGGGATGGAGCCCATTTTGACATAAAAGAAGGTTAATATGGAAAGAAGCTCTCCGTGTTGGATGTCCTCACTGGTTAAGTGGGTTGATCATTTACCCACAGAGCCAAATAAAATGCAGAATAATGAGGCATGTTAACAGATCTACACAGTGAAAATGTAATCAGCCACATACCAGCGGTGCCATTGTACTCCCCTATCCTGAGCTTGTAGAGGTTTCTTGCATCCCCAATGGAGAACTTGTCATAGTTGGCGTAGACTGACTGCTGTCCGTCCCTCATGTCGATCCGCAGCTCATAACGGCCCTGAGCAGCAATCTTCTGGATATTATCTAGACCTGCAGAGAAACAACATTTTAGATTGTTGAGATACAAACTAAATGTCAACATGGTTACACCTGCTATTTGAACTCAGTTTTTATCTTCCAATTACACCAGCATTCGCTCATTTAATCACTGACAAAACATTTGGTTTTCCTGTTTGAGTTGGATATTGTTAAACCAGATTTGGAAGTCCCAGCTTATATTGTGATTAGATTTCTGTGGTGTCTGGATATAATCCAGCGACAAAACTGACGCAGGAACAGATTTGAATGACTGTGGATCAGAGATAATGTAAAACCCTTATACGAAGAATTTACAATGTGTTGTTTTCAAATCTGTATTCGCACCACAGTGTTTTTCTGTGACAGTTTGTTTGTACAGGCGGCTTTGTAGGTTAAAGGTTTGAATCCCGATAAGCACTATGTCAGACGTCTTTGTGAGCTGGTCTTATGGCTGCGTATGATTGACGCTGTCGAGTGGTGGACACTGTCACCACCAGCCCTTCTGCAAATGCCACATGTTGCACCTTTCTGAGATATGCAGCTTTGCTCTCTATCTCAGAGGTAGCAGATAGGAGGCTCGTTTGAACTCCGACAGCCGATAAGACCCCACACCGACCTGAGCGATTGGAACTGCCTTCACTATCAGATTACAACAAGCACCCATTTGGAAAAGAACCTCCTTCCCTGCTTCACCTCCAACGGAAGCATCATGTGTGCACTTTTTCTGAACCCGGGAAATGTTTTTAGGGAAAAATAAAAATAGTCAAGCCTTTGCTGATAAGCAGTAGGAAGCAGAAATCCGGGAGTCTGCTGCAATATGTCAATGGAAAGCAGATAAAATCTATGTTACAACCCAATGGCATTCAGGGTGGCAGGGGAAAAGCAATTGTTGCAATAAAATTGTGTTTAACACTCAGTCAACTGTAATTTCTATTGTATAATATCAATGTATTATCAGCAATTAATCTACCACCCATCATTTTATTTTTTTCCCCTTTCTAACAGTTTTATAGGATCAGACTCTTCTATTTCAAACTGCAGCGATTAAAAATACATTTTGACACACTATTGCACTCTTGTCCTATTATACTACCAATATTACCATCTAATCACATTTTATTATCAGCCTTTCTCTCACACTTATGCAGAAACACGGAGGGTTGAATTAAAAAAAAAGAAAAGAAAGAGAATGGGATGATGATCACAGATCGCACACGGCCACCCTGGTTTCTCTGTGTTATTACATCATCAAACTGACACTGTATTCGGCGTGAAACTGGCTGAGGTCAGTGAGTAGGGAGAATAGATTGCCCTGGAGCAACAATAAAAATGGTCGTTCTCAAACTGTATCAGATAATAATGGAATCTCAATTTCCATATTCTTTACTGCTGGCCAGTTAAGTGCCTCTTCTTTTCAGTTTGAGTGGATTTAATATCAATGTTTATGGTTCCTACTGTCCAGTATATTGCTATTCTGTCTGCAGCGGCAGCGATTAGCTAAATGTTCCCTGCAATAGCTCCCCAGGGCTACAATAGTAACCTAATCTCTTGAAAGAACAGCGAAGGTCACATTCACTGGAACTGCAGAGACCATCTGTATGACGATACTTATATTTATAAGGATGATAAAGTCCAAGGGGACTTCTTACATAGTGAAAAGACAGCAAATATAGTGACAACACAACTAGAATTATTATTATTATTACTATATTACTATTCTGATGTGACAGTAGCTATCGAAATATTCAGCAGTGCAGGGAAATTCAGAATAGTGATTTTAGAAGAAGTAATAGCTAAACTAAGTGTTTAGTTTTGCTTCTTAACATGTAAGAACACAGATGTCCATGGATAACATGTTATTGTGAAGAAAAACTGACAAATATGTGCTGATTCGGGCCACATCTAGCAGCATTTAGTCTCGCAAATCCATTAAATGCCCCGAGGAAATGACCGGCTTACACGTTTTTAATACAGATATTTGGCTTCAGTGGAATTGCCATCATCAGTGGATTTGTCCATGGAGGAAAATAAAATTATCGCTGGGCTTTACCTTGACTTCACCTTCCATTAACTTTTTTTTGGATGAATTTTAGGTAGTAAACACATTACAAACAAAAATAATAAAAAAAATCAAGATTATTGACCGTAAGCAGCACTGTGTGTTGTCAGGGAAGCCCAAGGATTTTGCTTTTAGTTTAAACTGGACAGTTTCTCATGGTCAAAAATGAGTCTCTACATCAATAACCTCACTTTACCTGTTTCATAAGATGGCAAAATGAATTTTCCATGACCATGTTTTGGTAAAACTAGGGTTTATTTAGATAAATCTGCAATAGGCCATCTTCACAGAAGACATTTTATGATGTCACAGTATGAAAAAAACAGGTACAAATAATAAAAAGGAGCCTTTAATTTGTCACTGTTAAGGCTTACCAGGACACTTGAATAGCACATAGCCTTTGTAAATGTTATTATTAACAACTGTGCTTTTCCTACTATCTTAAAAAAGCTAAATGTTAGTAGTAATTATAGTTGGTACTCACAACTGTTTTAACCAGCAGATCAACAGACAAACAGGTACATTTCATGCAGCAGTTTTCCACATTTTGTGCTGTACACTGAGGCTGCTGTGTTCCCTGCTGTCATGTTATCTGTAATCTGGCATTATGGGGCAGCGCTTGATGCTCCACACCCTGAGGTTACATTAAGCTGCTTTTATGCGCTGAGAGGACACAGTCACAGTACAGCAAAGAAGAAAAATAGGGTGGATGGAAGGGAAAGTGCATCCTAGGAGGCACCTAAAAAGTAAAGCAAGACCCTAGAGATGAAGGTACCCTTCTATGGTGTACGTTCAGAAGTGGTAAGAGGGCAGATTATGGCTGATTCAGCTGTAGTGGAAACAGGTCAGACGAAATTTTGCACTCACTGTACCAGATATGTGCAAGCATCTATAAATTGTATTGCACTGACACAGCCAGTAAAAATCTGCCAAATCTGTGCCAGGATGCCTCTTGCGAGATGCCTTCAGGTGCCTCAGTCAGAAAAGCCAAAGCATTCCTGCCACTTTATAGCTCACTACCCACGCTTTATACTTTTTGGTGTGCAAAGAAGATGGATTTCTCTGTGTATGATGTGTGTGTATTATCATCAAACAAAAATATTTAATACTCTCATCAAAAGTCCTGTGCTTTTGTGAATAATTCCATCCTCTCTTCTTTGTTGAAATACAAAAACAGATAAATTATTCATTTATAGCAGCAGACAGCAATCCAACTGTTCCTGTTGTGATAAAATGTTAACAGCTACCTATGAACGCCCTCCCTGCCGTGGTGTACAAAAGTAACAGGAACGGCTGACAATACTTTTCAATTCGACAACAGACACTACAGCTTTAAAAATAACTGCTGCAACAACCATCCTGACATCCTCAACAAAAACTGCAGCTATAGTACTGGATTGTATTATATTGTCACCTCCTGTTCATGATGGGTGAGCTCTAAAAATCTCCCTTTATGATTTCACCTATTATAGTGGGCTTAGTCACTAATGGACCAGACGATGCCACAGCTATCTTGTATTGTGATCCAGTATGTGTCATCTGCAAAGTAGTAGACTTCCTTCTGTTATAATGTGGTGATAATGCAATGCCATAAAATTTCCCCCTAGTGTTATTTAATTTCTTTAATCAAAATGTTCAAAAAACATTCCTCTCAAGGTCCTGATTCACTTGATGAAATATTCATGTAATATTTTCCTTTAATCATCTGCACCAAAACAATAACACAAAAACTGGCCCATGAAGAAACCTGACTCATTTGCACATTTTCTAATGAATATAATTATTGTTTCATAATGAGATTTGGAGGGGGGAGAAAAAATATTCAGCAGTCCATCAAAACAGAGAGGACGTTCTGTTGTTTTGTCTTTGGATCAGAGCGGTGCTAAAAACAATTACCAAGTCATTTCAGGGAGAGATGAGCTTTCAGAGAATCCAGTAATGAATGGGATAGACTTTGTGAAGTCAAGTGCTAAAAGATGAGAAGCGCAAAAAAAAGTCTCGCAGAACGCTTCTCCATCTTCATACAAAGTGAAAAGTCTTACGAGAAAGGCTTTCCTGTCTGCACAAAATATTGAAGACATCTTTCCTCTCCATAAAATACATGTATCAATTGAAACCAAGTGAAAGCTATGAACCTCTATTGATTGTACCTATTAAATCCACTTCAGTCATGGGGGCGGAGTGGAGATGGAGAAGACGATACAGCCTTCAGAAAACCGGAGCAGATATTGAACAAAATGGGTGGCGGCTCAATAAAATGCAGTTGAAATATATAGGGCAGGGTGACAGGTTGAAATAAGGCAGCAGCAAACCTGACCTTACCTGTGAGATATATAATACGCCTACAAGCCAATCAGTATCATTTTAGGTTTTTCAAGAAAAAAATATGGAGCTGCACTCCAAGAAAAACTGTATGGACTTAAGTCAACCAGCGGACATGGTGCTTCTCCTTCCGGCGCTTTATAACAAAACAATGAAGGACTTGTGTAAATCTTTGCATTTGATCTACACTCTTTACTTGACTCACCCAGCCAGAACTCATCCTCCAGGTTTCCAAAGCCGACCCGATAGTCACTCCACTTCCTGGAAAAGTCTGTGAGGCCATTCTGACGGCGCTGGAATACCTGAACGCCAATATGATAATATGACAAGATCAGAAAAACAAATCCAAAAATGGCTGACATACTCTACTCCGCATGCGATCGTACTCATAAGTAGTTTAATATTGATATACAATTCAAACTTTTCCCTTTGTTAATCCAACTGAGAGTTTCTCGCTAATCCTAGTTTGACGATAGTGCTATAAAAAGAAAGTTGCTATCTTCACAGTGACTTACAATCCAGCCTCCTTCATCTGTGGTCATGTCACAGTACACCTGCACACCCTGGCTGGGGTCCCTGTTGATGTAAATGGTGTAGACGCCACTCAGAGTCTCTCCGTTCAGCAGGTGTTGGGCACAATTCTGAGGTGTTGCAAACAGGCGACTCCCTGGAGAGGAGCAGAGGACCGGTGTGATGACAAGTTATAATGTGCTTCCTTTCTCACATTGAAATTATTCATTGTGTTGAAACTGCATGTATAGAATGATGTTCAGGATTTTAAAAAAAAGTTTGATTAACTAATATTTATATATTAACAGTGGGTTAAATCACAATTTGTAAGGCAAAAGGAGTTGCAGTGACAAACCGTCTGCTTGTCAAGGCGTTTTTATACCTTTATGCCAACTGTTTTGCTTTAAAGGCCTATAAATTTACTATTAGCGTCAACATTTATCATACTTGTATCCAGATGCAGCAGGCAGCTATTTCCAGGGAAAAAGCACTGATATATGATTTTATGCTACTTACCCAGATGATTAACATTAGTGAGTGTTTGTATTTAGCAGCTGAAGAGACAGTTTTGCCTCAGGAGTTGGTATAAACCAAAATAAAAGCTAAAAGGCAAGTGAATATTTGACTTGGATGTTTGTCGGGTGAAATACGAATGCTGCTCTTTATTCTGTTGGACAACACACACAATTACATAATGTCTGCATTTGTCAGTGGGGTGTTTAATACTGATATTTACTTTTGGCATGTTACATTAACTCCTGGTTCTTAGTAACTTCATGATGCTTCCTAACACTTGTTTGACTGACATCACCAGTTACACACCGAACACACCAGAGATTAGAGCACACTGTTCAGCTCAAGACAGCCTCTCTGCAGGTGCAGCCTAATGGAAGGTAGTGAGATGAAAATTGTGCCCGACTTAGGGGACCCATTTTCTCGCACCTTTGTTATGGTGACTATAATGCGAAATGCAGTGCAAAGTCTCTGGGGCCAAGGAAACTCACCCCATTAGAATCACTTTCCAAACTTAGATCAAAGAATACAAATACATTATGTGTGTATACGAGAGAATGTTTGTATGCTGTACCTGTAGTAAAGGTAGTGGAAACTACAGCGCTTGTGTCTAGTCCTCTTGCAGCCTGCAGCTTGACAGTGTACTCTGTAGTCTCAGCCAATCCCTCCAGTCGAATCCATGTGTCCTCTGCATCGAGGATCAGCTCCTAGTGCACACACAGGAGCAAATTTATTTACACAACACCGACTGCAAGAGGAAAACAATGTCTGATAAAGAAATTACCTTCTGTAAGAGTAATAATTTAATGTGCATTCAGTACAAACCTTTGGGTAAAAATAAATTATATTAGAATCCCCCTGAGCCACTGATAAAACACTGAATTGAGCTTGTGAGTTTTTAAAAGACCTTTGGCAACAAAGAAACCTTCAAGCTATTCTTTTTCAGGAAACACATGACAGCTTGTTTTCTTTCTTCCAGTATGACAATATTCTCATGGCAGCAAAAACAGGTGAGCTTTACTTATATTATATTTAAATATTGCATTAGTAACAGTTAGACTTCTACTGGCAACAGAGCAAGTCTTGCTTATTGTGTTTTCACCTGTGCAAAGTAAGAAAATAAAAGAGGAACTAAGAAGCCAATAAAAGCAAAGATGAGGATGTTTGGGTGGGTGCTGGAGGGAGGAGGGCAACTTAGACAGAGAGAACAAGATTAAAGACTCTTATCGGACAGCCAAGCTGAGAAACTGCAAAGCAATCAGGAAACAAACATTTCTATTTTTGGTGAAAAAGTCATGACATTACAGTACAGTTACTTCCTTTGTTTTTCACAAATCCTCTTTTATTGAGCTCGTCTTAAGGAGCCAACATGTTTGACCGTTTCTAAGACTACTTTCTGTGACATCAGTTTCTTAGATGTGACATAAATCCACTGCTAAGTGATGAATACAAACTCGTCTGTGCATGTGTTTGTGTGTGAGCTTATGTGCCTGTGTGTTACGCTTTGCCCTGGAAACACATTAAAAATGAACAAGTAAAAATGAAATATTCAGTCAGTTTGGAAAAAGAAATCACACATTCCCAGGCAATGTGTCGCCGTGAATTATGCAGGGAAGCAGCTGGTAAATGGTGTCTGTCTGTCTCAGAGGATCTGACATTTTCCCACCGGGTTTTCAGGGTCAAGATAAGATTTTTATTGCAAGCGAATAGGCCTGTCTTATCAAGGCCAACACATACCTTCATAGGCTTACTATCGATTGTGTATGTGTAGTTGAGTGGTCGGATGTTTGGTTGTCCTTGTGTGAGAACTTTATCATTCCTGGCACGCACATAACCAGCAGTGATACATGCATTTAAAAACTATTCAGGAACCGTTAATCAGATAGGAAATTAATCTCACAGCTACTTCGTGTGAATTATAAAGCTCCATTATCCTGGTAAGAGGGGGAAGCTGGCTGAACAGCTGTAAGGCTCACCAATATGTGGTTAGATTACAGCTGAGGTAATACAGCTGCATATTTTCAGCCAAGCCAGACCTCAAGTAGCGGCAACCGGAGGAAAATGTCACAAGGAGCACTTCAATCTGTGGCTGCGGTGATCAGTGTTGCTCTGTGCAGAAGTGGTATGACTCATAAGTTGTTGAACAACATGAATTCAAAATGTGGCATTTCTTGTTGAGGCAAGTTGCTGAATATATTTTGAAAGAAGTCGACCAAATGGGGGGAACAAATAATATGAAATTGATTTTCAAATCTGCACGATTTTTTAGATTCTGTTCCTTCTAAGATAACTGGTGTTTGAAAATGACCTGCAGAATAAAAATAAGTTTGTCAGAAATGATGTCAATGTGATTTTAAAATTTGTGACTGTTTTTTAATTAAAAGGAAGAGAATGGTATTTCAGATTACTTTCCATGTTTACTTGAGAGTGGAGTTGAGAGACGGAGCCTCGACGGCAGTGAAAATTAAGTAAACACGCATTAGAAACTGTAGCTTGCTAGCTTTGGGCCGACGGTGTTTTGTTTGCAGTTATAATGAAGTGTAAGGACCACCAGCATCTAAATTGACTGAAATGACATTTGCAGGTTTTTAAGCTGCTTAATGAGATGCAGCGGCTCATTAGCTATGTGCAAAGTGAGGTTAGCAGAAAGGATGTCCTGTACCTGTCTTGGGGATCAGTATCAGGACTGATCCAGGCATATTTTAATGATTGATATTGGCTAAACTAAAGCTGGCAGCTAGGCTGTCAAAAATACACAGATTTGCTGCAACTGAAACAAAATTCTTCCCCTATGTCTCTGCTCTTATTACCAAAGAGCAGCACCCAAAATATTCAGGTAACAGCTTCTCATTTTTAGTTGGCACTGACCGCCGCTCACTGGTTGCAAAACATAGACTGTGACAGGTCAGAGCAGCTGTTGCTGATTAACTTTATTTCTATGAGTAACTTGATGGCATGTCATTATTATACACACTTAAACTCGTCTAGTGGACCAAGTGTCCTCTTTACAGCTGATTGCATCATAGCCAGTTCGTTTGAGGAATGTGTCAAACACATATTAAATCAACATCTTGGTAAATATAAATGGACTCAAGTTAAACTCTGTATCAGCACATAATATTTAGAGGTGTCTCTGGTAAAAAGTTCACTTTTCAGTGGTGGATATTTTTCTGGTTCCTGATCCAGTAAGCTAGAATAAAGTGCGTGCTCATGTTTGTTCAATAATTTGAAGAACAGGAAATCTTTTGTGGGTTGTTTGAAAGTGAATTTCTATCCGTATGGCCATGTGTTTATGACAGAACAGTGATGTTACTGCATTGAGCAAGTAAAACTAGTTGTCATATGTTGGTTGTATAAAAACAAGTTCTCCATCTATACAGAAGGAGATATGGTATTGTGACTGGAAAGCAAAAAATATGAAATATAAATATATTTTTTGACACTATATGTACAGGGGCTACATGATATTGGAGGAAACTGGCATCGCAATATTTAGTTTTTATGCGATAGATATTGTGATATGAAAGAAAGCAGGAATTTTTACCAGATGACTGAAAATTACTTGGCAAAAATTAATCCTTCTAGAATGATTGGGGTGATTTTGGAAAGTCATCTGAATTATGATTTTTCTGCTTTAGATGGTATTCAGATCTAGATTTGCACTCGTCATAACCCATTTAAATGGTCAACCGTATTGTTTGAATGTTTCTGTAGATTCAATATTTCCATACAACTGACAATGCTTTTCTTTTTTTGAAAATTGCATGTCAAAATCTGTCTTGTGAATAAAACTGCAAAAAACAGAACCCTTAAATCAGAGTAAATGATGTTCTAGAAGACAGATTGTAGATTAATCATGGAAAACAAGAACAAGACGAGAAGTTTTCTTTCTGTATCAAGCAGAGAAAAAAAGCTGTAGCTGATATGTTTGAGTTAATTTGCTTTACTTCATGTTGCACTATGAGCGATGTGACAATTGCACATGTTAAACGATATGTTGTGCAGCCCTAGCACGCACACTTATTATACTGATATGTACTCTGTAAGAGGGAAAAACATGCAGTTTAAATTCAGTTTGAATTAAACATGCAAATGTATGCAGCGTCTTGGAAATCGCACATAAAATATTGATTTAGTGTTGGTATAAAAACAAAACACGATTGTGGAAAAGGACAAATAGGCAGAGAAAGAAGTCTGTTTGCTTTGGAAAGTAAAATCGTTTAAAAGGGATCATCTGCAGAGTTACTGTTGCATTCTTTGTGCATGAGTGACACCCGATGGTCAACCGCACAGCAGTGCCACACTTACAAGGTCGGAGTGTGTGTGCGTGTGTGTGTGTCTTGTTTGTGTGAGACAGAGACTTGTGGTAGATCATCACTACATTAGTATGGATCTGTGTGTGTGTTTTGACCACGCAGCTCTTACTAATGTGCTTTATTACCATTACTCAGCCACATCAAAACATTTAATCAAAATAAACAATGTCTCTACTGAGGCACATTAGAGTAATATCTCTATTGGACAGGCAATTTCACTGTGTAGTTCTCTTGTGTGTGCATCCATGTGTATGTGTGATTGTCCCTGAATGTGCGCCCGCTCTACATCAAGGGATTATATGACTGAAGGATAAAGTTTGAATTGCAAAGTGCTTGTCATGAAGTTGTGATTGTGCATTAGTAGTTTGTCCTCATCATTGTTCAACTCTAGTGTAATGACTAGATTCAATTTTGTACTTTCCATAAATACAAGAAGGCATTTCCATATGTGCAGAGTTAGGTTTCCTATTTTCAGGAGAATGAATAAACAAAAGTGTAGCTCAACTCTTGGACACGTTTGCTGCTGATGGATGCTCCCTAGGTCTTCCAGAACCACCTCATATGGGAACACATATCGGCTGCAGATGTTAACAGTCATGGATTTAAAGTATACATAGTATCAATACATGTAGGAGACAAAAGTCGCATATGTCACTTACTTTCCGGCTGCCATCGGCTGACTTATAGGTGAGCATGTAGTTGTCAATTTCTGCCATTGGTGGTTGCCAGGAAATAAGAGCGCTGCGATGATTCACTTCACTGGCTGTCAGGTTCAGGGGTGCGTCCATGGCTGCCAAAAAGAGAGAGAAGAAATTACTTTTAGACTCATTTCATTTGGATGCAAAACAAAACACTTCTGCTGCATAAACATTCACTCTAATTGTGCTTTCTGTATTTTTGCTGCACATATGCTGCGCAGTGTGTTGCAGTTCTTAAATACTGACTGAGGTGTTAATTTGTCCACCCACTTCTTCAAAACGCCATAATTTTCATCATTTTTTATTCTGTTTTAAGTGGATCCACTCATCAAATTAGTGTTTGGGAAGGGCAAGACAAACGCCTGGTGTTGACTGAAGAAAATGTCATAATGTTACTGTATTTAGAATTTAATATGCAGTTTTACAGGTGCCAGGTACCACCCCTGTGCTCGAGCAACTTGAATGGAACTACCTGATGCAGGTGGGCACAGAAATGACATTGTTCTATTAGGTTCTTTTTGGTTTGGTTTTAATCAGAATCAGAAAACTTTATTTCTGCAACAACACATAACAATCAAGACACTCTTTTGTACCTTTGCTAAGATAAAACAACACGTTTATCTTGACACGACAACATGCAAAGTATTAAGTTACTGCTCAGGGAATGAGGAAGAAACTGTTTAGTTAATTTCCTGGAATTTTTCAGCATATGAGGAGGAGGTATCACAATTTGAGGTCCTAAAGGTTGAATATTTCGCTGATAGCAATCCGGCTTTAGAAAAAAAAACCCCTCAAAGATAAAGTAATAACTTTGCAAATGATCAGTCAGGAGCTAAATGAAGAATATGTTAATAATGAGTTGGTTAATTCAGAGTTTCATTATAAAGATTTCTGAGCTCCACACAGAATAGTTAGAAATAATGTTCTTTAACAACATGCATCAGCTGTGTTCATTTGTTATTCTTATTTTTTTTTATTGTATTTTAAGGCAATTGTATTCATTGTATTATCTATCTTCCATGTTAAGGGGGTTTGCATTTATAAAATAGTTGTATTAAATAAATAAATAAATAAATAAACAGACAACACACAATACCAACAATAAACTAAACTGAATTCCGTCTGGTGTCCTGGAGGCTTTCTGTTAATGAAGACGAGCCGTGGCTCTTTCACTATCAGTAAAAAGCAGCAGACAATACCAGCAAAACAATCAGAAGAAAAACAATCAGTGCTACTGTAGGCAGTAAAATCTGTGCCTTGAAGGCACAAAGGAACCTAGACCCCTCTGACCTACAGGAAATCTGCAGGGAGGTAAATGATGTACAAATCAGTTTGTCTTTGCCAACTTTCTATTTACAGGCCAGTCTATAACAATGCGACCAAGAAAGGATGGACTTCTTCAGGCTGTTCAGTCTCCTATGCTGCTGGTAAGGTTGTGTCTCTTTGGACGGACTCAGCAGTGACCCGGCTGCTTAATAAAACTTGACATCAGCTGAGATTCAAAGTAGTAACATATAAACTGTGTCCATGCCAGTACTGCTGAAGGCCATCTATTAAGGATTTGGCCATTTAGATTTTTCTGCCACTTAAGTCACAAGTGTGTTGCTGCCAGTCAGAATGAATATTTAAAGAATGGAGCTGTCATTATCGTGTACTTCCTGTTAACCAATATGACAAAGAGACAATGTTCAGTACTTAGTATGTATCTCAATATTGCTTCAGTTTTGATGTAGCATTCAGCAAATGTATATTAAACACAAATAAATAGTGCATGTGTTGGAGGCTACTTATAGCTGTGGATTAATAGACGCGTTACACTAATAAACATTTACTGCACGGGGATGGTGTATGTAGAATTAACTCTGTTATGTAATGAAGAAACATGTCACCCAGTGCAGTGGTGTGACTCATTTATGTATTTTTTAATAGTTCTGAGACAACAATCACAGTCTCTGACACAGTGCAGATCAGCCACAACATTAAAAGCATCAGCCTAATATTGCGTTGATCCCCTGGTGCCGCAAAACAGCTCTGACCCTTGAGGTCTTCACAAGGTCTCTGAAGGTGTCCTGTGGTATTAAAGACCAATAGGTTAGCAGCAGAACCATCAAGTCCCATAAGCTGCAAGGTGGGGCTGCTATGGATCAAACTTGTTTTTCCATCACATAATCAGTTTGAGATCTGGGGACTTTGGAGGCCAAGTCAACACTCTAAACTCTTCATCATGGTCCTCAAACTATTCCTGAACAATGTTTGCAGTGTGGCATGGTGAATTATCCCCCAGCTACAGTCATCAGGAAATACCGTTACCATTAAGGGGCGAATGTGGTCAGCAACAATGTTTAAGTAGGTGGTAAAAGTAACATCCTCATGAATGCCGAGCACAAGGTTTTCCAGCACAACATTGCCCTGCCTCTGCTGGCTTGGCTTTTTCCCCTATTATGCATCCTGCTGCCATCCCTTCCCCAGGTAAACAATGCACCCGGCTGTCCACATGATGTAAAAGAAAGAATGATTCATCAGACCAGACCACCTTCTTCCATTGCTCCATGGTCTAGTTCTGATACTCATGTGCCCATTGTAGGCATTTTTGGCACTAGGCAGGTGTCAGCGTGGGCACTCTGCCCAGTCTGCAGCTACACAGCTCCATTCACAGCAAGCTGCTTCGCACTATGTGTCCTGACACCTTTCTGTCACAGCAGCATTCAGTTTTTTTAGCAATTTGTGCTACAGTGAGTCCTCTGTGGGATTGGACCACAAGTGCAACAACAAGCTTTGGAAACCCATGACCCTTTTTCCAGTTCACCAGTTGCCCTTCCTTGGACAGCTTTTAGTAAAACTAAGAACTGCATACTGGGATCACCCCACAAGACCTGCTGCTTGGAGATGCTCTGACTCAGTCATCCTACCACCAGAATTTGGATCTCGTCAGAGGCACCACTTTTTCCTGCTTCCAACTGCAGGAACTGACTGTTCACTTGCCGTCTAATATATTCCACCCCTTGACAGCTGCCATTGTAACGAGATAATCAAAGTTATTCACTTCATCTGTCAGTGGTTTTAATGGTGTGGCTGATTGGTGTATATTAGGCTTTAGAAACATGGACAATAAAAGAAAAGTATGACAATGCCAATCTTATAATGCTTTATAACTGTCGATATAGTGGATAATTTAGACATCAACAAAGGATTCCATCTGGAAACGAAATTTATAGAAAAAAATAATATAACTTTGGAGACGCTAGCTTGGATCTATACTTCATAAGCAATTGAAACAGAAAGAAAGAAAGGGCACTCATATGTTCATAAAAATCTAACTTATGACATATTCTTGCACATATTCTCAAAGTGTCTATCATGAGGTGGATAAAACGTCCACGTCAGTAATCCTCAATCCCCACAGGGCGAAGGAAAAAGAGCAGTGAGACACTTCCACGTTTAGTAACAGCACATCACAGCCTCAGAAGCATTCAAGCCCTTGATCAGCAAGCCCACCCAAGTTTTACTGCACATTACATCACATCCCCCAAATATATTCTTGGTCCCTGCGCAGCTTTAAACAAGGCTTGATTATAGTGCCTTTGTTGATACTTTAACCACATCACAAGGAGACTCACCTCAATTTCCCCACCTTACATCACCCTTTTTGAGTCAATATCTGATCTTCCGACATGGTAGCTGAAGCATTGACACGCTGTAACCTCATTTTAGTGCATGATAGAAAATAGATGACCCTCTATTTGGAAAATCACTTTCCAGGAGTTACATCATGACTCCGGGGCACATCGTCAGCCAGTCACCCTGTAGCGTTTAATGTAAGGGAGGCCGGGGCATGGAGACAAATGAGGTGGTGCGCTTTGTGTGCTTTGCAATCCAATGTCACCGCTGTGAATATGAAATAATGACATCTAATACATGGCTATCTCTTTCTCTGATTCGCTTTGTCCGATTGTCAGTCTCTTTTTCTTCCACGCATGCCCCTGTAACGAAACAAATACGGGTTTTTGCAAACCTCTTGAATTTTTAACTGTTCAAGAGGACGAGAAGTGCTGAAGGGTAAACTTTCAGCTAATCTAACCCTAAATTGAACCCAGACCTCATAAAACTCATACAAAGAAACCCCACAACACCGACTCTAAACACTCTTGTCAGTTAAATCCTTATGTGTGCACACATAGATCAATGACAGCTCTGTAATTAACAGCGCGTACCCATGTTGATAACCTCCTGAAAGATGCAGGGTGCCTTCTCTTACGGACAGTGATAGGCAGAGCCACGCTGTGTGACAGGGGGATTGAGAGAGAAAAAGAGGAAACAAAGAGTGTTTAGAGTGAGAGGCCGAGTTGTGTGCTTTCAGATAAAAGCAGCAATTTGCGGATTGTGCCCGAAGTCCGTGGTGACGTGCCAATCTCCTCCTCTCCTGCACATTCACCGTCTTTATTGACCTCCTCTGCATCTCATTTCTCCTCTTCCTCCTTTGTCTGTTTCCTCCCATGTCCACATCAACCTGGGATCTTGCTCTCCTTCACTCTCCTTATCTCCAGTTATGCTTGTGTTTCTCTTTACATTCCTCTTGCCTCCACCTTCTTTGTCCACCTCCTCCTTATCCAACAAGCTGCCATTCTAACTCAATGTGGCAGAGAATGAATGGGGTTTATCTTTTGTTCTTGTCATTCCCACATCTTGATGGACACCAGTGGTGGATTAGTTCCACGTGAAGGATAGGTGAAAGAGGGAGGGGGCAGAAGGCGAGTTTTCTATTCATAAAAATTGAGGGTACCTAACTGTCATTCTGCTTGTCTTTATCCCTCCTGTCTCTGTATTCTCCGGCTAAATCGGTCTGCTTGTCTTCCTTTCTCTCATTCTCCACTTCCAATTAAACCTTTGCATGGAGCGCACCCGAGCAGGTGAGCAGGTGTCGTCACAGTATCTGGCAGCTCCGAAGCGCTATCTTCAGATGAGGGGGTTTGAACAATGGGATGGAGATGAATAGGTTTGGCTACATCTAATGACTCATTAACACACGCTGTAAACAGTTCTCAAGGAAAAAATAAACACACACACACAGAGCAGCAGATGGGAAGGGCAGCATGGGCAGCAGCAATTTGTTACAGGGAGACAAAAGGGAGTAAGTTATTCTTTTGGAGTGGATATCGTATCTCCGTGCCAATTTGCAAGGAAAAGTTTCTGCCTGAATGATGTATGGTAGATTTATTTGTATTTATGAAGTCAAATCGAAAGTAACCAAATGCTACTTGGATGGATCTCACAGATGGATTTACGATGGTAAAGCCAACACTGTGTTATTATTTTTTAAAGTCCAACTGTCTGCAAAAGCATATATCTGCTTTGTCAATCACCTGGGAGAAATGCATGTTTATTAGCTTATAGTTTCACAATGGCAACCTCTAGCAGAGCAGAGAACTGAGCCAGACAGCAGCCTACTACACAACACAAGAGCCAGAGACTTTGATAAGTCCACATTACTCTCCTGCTTAAGTATTCTTTCTGTCTAACTTACAATCACAAACATTCACCAGGGAGTGCTTTGTTATTTTGCAGGCTAGGTATCTTATTAGTCGAACAGCTGCAGCAACTTAGCTTGTAAACATATCTGCAAATTACACTTGGGTCCAGTTAGATGCTATTATTTTGTTCCCTATGGTGTAGCGCAGACCCTCACAGACACACCTCTCCAGCCAAGTGAGATTAAAAGCAGCATTTCTAAGGACATTACTTCTTCCTTTTAATAATGCAGCTAACAATATGTGGAACAAATCCACAGACATCATTCTAGATGACAAAAAAGGATGTTTAAAAATGATAGCAGTGGTTGTAGTGTATAATTATATATGATATACAATAAATGCTGTATTCAAAATGTAGCATTCTCCAAGGAAATTTTAGCACCCGGGCTTTATTTCCCTTATAGCAGAATGATTGTGTGGTGCAGCCAGACCATTATGTACTACTGATTGGGCTTGCAAAGTGAGACTAGCGCCAAAGTGAAATCACCTTCCAAAATCACAATATCACAGTGCCAAAATGATAAGAATTGAGAATAACAATAGAAATTCACATCCTGTCTGAATGTGTTTAATATCAAATAACAGTTGAACAAGCAGAACCTAAACTTAAAGAAGTCTTTCACTTCCCACAGTCAACCTACTTGTCAACCACAGCCGCTACATTTTAAACAAGGCTGTCTCTGGATAAGCCAGCTCAGCTGCATTGTTTTGACTGGGCCTGAACACTGCTGGATCGCAGGTTCATCATCCAGAGTCAGACTGTATCAGACTCTCACAGTGGTTTTAACGGTAGTATTTAATCTCACTTTTACTGGCCAGAGTCAGGCTGTACCAGACTCTCCCGGTGGTTTTGATGGTAGTACTTAATCTCAGTTTTTGGGCTGTTTAGCGACGTCGGCCACCTCCTCCTCTGGCATCTCCGTGTAGCTAGCAGAAGAGAAGGAGGCAACCTTCGAAGGTTAGTTTCCAATGAAATTCAGCTTACTTTCAGTGTAATAATATCATAGCGAAATTACCCACACCTTAGATGCTCATCGTCTCATTAGGTGCAAATGAATGAAATTCAGTTTGTTTTCAAGTTATGAATATCATGAGTAACATCTGCCTCTTGTTTTCCAACCTCACACCCCTCTCCCTTAAACTCATGCCAGTCCCCCTCTTCAAATGTTGTCATAAAATAAAATTTTTAATCACATTAGTTAATTGGGATTCATTTACTCAAGTATAATAGATTTGTTTTCACAATCAATTGGTCAGAAATAACAGGAAAATTGGTATATTTCTGTCAAATAAGGTAAGACCGACTTACAGACTGATGATGTTTACTGCTGTGCGTAGTCACCCTCAATGCCCATTCTGAGGCAGGAAAACCCTGATTTAACCATAAAACAATTAACAGCACATGTTTTATGGGGATTCAAGGTCCTAAAGGTACACAGAACTGTCAAAAATGTATCAATTGCTTTAAGAATGAAGATTATGGCTCTTTAATAGCAGCACTCAGCACTCGGTGAACAACTACCAGCCAGAGCTCTGTGAGCTGCCCGCAGCAAGGATCTCGGTGCTTCAAAAACTTGCCAAGCACTTCTCAGCAAGTAGGTATGGGCACATCTGAAGGAAAAAGTCCCAGTGCTGAAGCCTACAGGCTTATAGAGACACCCGCAGCAAAATCCCTTATTTTCCAGCCCTATAGCTTAAATATTAGCCTTTGGGGAGCCAAGCAGTCTTACTCTGTGTTGAACTCTTGAGGCATGGAGGCCAGACAACAAAACCACTCTCAGCTGTGGTTAAGAGGCTTGGGAATCAACAAAGACCCCCACCACCACCAAAGAGAAAAAACACAACTGAATGGATCATCCCCTTTTCTCCCTGTCTCTCTTCAGCATGCATGTGGTAATACCATCCCTTCCTAAAAGAAAAGTTAAAACCTGACAGCTTGACCTTTTAGCCTCTGGACGTCACGCTTTTTGCATATGCCACTATATACATCACACTGACAAAAAAACAACAAAAAAACTCCTTCCCAGATGACATCCTTTAGTTAATTAAGAACCCACTAAGAGCTAAAAAGGTTGTATGCAAATATATGCAGCGTAGTAGTAATTCATTAGCATGATAATATTTGATTATTATGCTTTTGGGTGAGAAATTAAGAGTTAATACCTTGTTGAGAAAACTAGGCTGAGTGAGATTGGCTTTGATGCTGTGCATTTTGGTGATTTAGGCTCATGTGCTCCAGAATATTTTTGCTTTTTCAAGGAGTTATTACACACATTTATGCTAAATTTTAAATCCCATCTTGAGAATGGGCTTTTCACAACTGCGTTTCAGTCCCCTGCTGCTTCATGTCTGTTACAGTTACTAATGTATTCTACTTGATTTTGAGAACTTAATTGTGTGTAAAATTTCTCTGCAAAGGATTTTGGTCAACAGCTATTGTACTCTAAATTTAAACTGACATTACTACTAATCAAGACGGATATAGTTTTTCTGTCATTTTTCCTTGCATTCATAGGCTCACTGTGTATAAACTAAACCAGCAGACAAGTAAGTCTCAACTCTGTGATCACACAGACAGACAGAGGAACAAACGGCTCAAAGAGCAAGTTAGACAAAAGCAGACACAAACAGAGCAGCAGACATGATGAGATGGTGATAGATCTAAAGCTGGGGTAGTTGACCAAAACAATCAATGGTCTCATCTTCTCTCACAGCTCATTCACAACGTGACATTTCCCAGCGGAGCGAACAGCCCGAGAAAACAAGCTGCGTGAGCGGAACAGAAATTGGCTTTAAGATTTCAATTAGGAAGTTTAATTAACAACACTGGAAGATCTCTCTGAAGTTGTGCTTGATTGACGCGCCCCCTGCTGAGACATGTCACCATCAGTCTTGAAAGGGGAAAGACTGAATTGCTGCATATTTGTGTGTGAAACTGTACATAAACTGGCTCAAAAAGTACATGGCTGTGTAAATACAACCGACTGTATAGTATGTGTGTATGTGTGATAAATATGATATTTGCAAAGCAACGCTTGATTAAACTTGGGGATTATTGCTTTCTATGCTTTTACTTAATAAAGTCCTTTTGTGAATTGAGGTAAACTTAAAGAAATCTCACTGAACTTAAATATGAGAGCTGTCCTTGTTCGAGGACAACATTAAAATATATATAGCAGAAACTAGCAGGAAAATGGTAAATGATAAATGGTCTGCACTTATATAGCGCCTTTCTACCTTAGTGGTACTCAAAGCGCTTTACAATGTGTTTCTCATTCACCCATTCACACACACATTCACACACCAATGGCGACAGACTTCCATGCAAGGCGCTAATCTGCCATTGGGAGCAACTTCGGGTTCAGTGTCTTGCCCAAGGACACTTCGGCATGTGGGGGGGACCGGGGATCGAAACACCAACCATGTGATCAGTGGACAACCCGCTCTACCACCTGAGTCACAGCCGCCGTGTACATGGTTGTCCAAAAATTCCCCCGTCTCATATGCACCAGTTTGTTTTTGTAGTTTACAGAAGTACCTTAACCACAGCCCCACTTCATAGAGATAGTTTTTTTTCATTCATAAATCTTGTGGCAAAATTTTCCTCTCAAGATACCACAGAGCTCCCAAAGCACCACTTGTGGAGACTCTATAGTCCCAGGAGTGACAATACACCGATCAGCCACAACATTAAGACCACTGACAGGTGAAGTGAATAATGTTGATCATATTGGTACTATGTGGTGTTCTGCTGGAAAACCTTGGATTTTGGCAACTGTGTTGATGAGACTTAGACACCCAAATAAACATTGCCCCAGAACAAGCACACTCCCTCATGCAAATGGCAATCCCAAATGTCACTGGCCTACCCCTGCAGGAAAATGCACCCCACCACATGGCAAAAACATCAAACAATCAGGAACATCTTGAGGAACATGACA
>OMNN01023999.1:31932-52422 GCA_900302755.1 Chromis chromis
TATAGCGCCTTTCTACCTTAGTGGTACTCAAAGCGCTTTACAATGTGTTTCTCATTCACCCATTCACACACACATTCACACACCAATGGCGACAGACTTCCATGCAAGGCGCTAATCTGCCATTGGGAGCAACTTCGGGTTCAGTGTCTTGCCCAAGGACATTTCGGCATGTGGGGGGGACCGGGGATCGAACCACCAACCTTGTGATCAGTGGACAACCCGCTCTACCACCTGAGCCACAGCCGCCGAAAAGACACAAGAGCCAGCTTTACTTCTGTGTATATATTTGTACAATTCTGAATAAGGAGACAGTGAGCTTCCTGCAGATGCCTTTCTTCATATATGGAGAAACCTGATCTATTTCTGTGTTTTCCATCTCCAAAATGGCATAGCGAGAATAAATTTAGTCGATTCCACTCAGAGGGAGAGCAACAAAGGCAAGCACCTAACCATTTTCTTGATTCAATAGCACATGATATTCAAAACTAAACAAAACACCTGTCCTCTGTGCCCACTCCATGGTGTTGCCTACATCACAGCAATTTCTCAACTCCTTTTATATGAGAGTTTCTAACTAGGCTGGGAATATGTGTTTCTTACTTCCTTTCTTTTCCCTCTTGAGAGGCTGGGGTACATGATGCACTAGCAGAGATTGTGTTTCCAAATTAGACTCACCCTTAAACTGCAAGGAACATTTGTTTATGTATGAGTTACTATATGTATGTACAGCATTGACATTGTTGTAGATGCTCCTAATTTTCCTAAGCCCCATTTACATTTTGAAGTCTCTGCAGCCCTGCTCTCATAGGTTGTCAGAGCTTGTTTCCGTTGCGAGTAGTTCATCTCTGCTGCAGTGCAGGACAGGTAGCTCTGGTGTTCCCTGGGGGATATGAACTCCTCTGCTGACTGAAAAGTTTTTTTTCTCTCCCCTTGCAAGAACTCTACAAAAACAAAGTTTACAGAGCTGCAATTCAGCTAAACTGGAACAATTCCTCCACCCCTAACTTTTCTCTCAATAGAAGAGCCGATAAAGGTGAATCTACTTAGAGAAGGGAGTCAGCTGGAGGTGAAGCTGGCAAAAGTTTAATCCTGATCACAACTTGTCTGTGTGCCAAGCAAGATACGGACCCCTGTGACATATGTGACCCTGCAACAGGTGTTATACAGAGATAAAGAAGCAAAGATTTTCAAACGTACCTGAGCGGTACTGTAAAATCCATAATAATATCATCTCTCCTCCTGATATTCTGTCCTCCATCCTTTGTGTTGCAAACTTTTATAAATCTCAGGATGGGCAATAAACCATATAAACACTAATGACAATTGAAATTCCTACAATAAGAAAATTCAAAACCTTAATATAATGTGAATAAGTTACATGGCTCATCATACTAACAACCAGTCACATGACAGACTCTTTAAAGCACAGGCAGCCCACCTCTCAAAACAAGCGCAATGGGGGCTGTTTAAGAAAAACACACCACATGCTAATGAATAGGTTAACATATAAATGCAGACAGAAATGACACAATCACTTCAGAGGTGTGAATTAATACCCACTAACCATCGAGGTCTCGACAAAGGAGTTACTCGCTATTCTGCAGCACGCCTGCTTTCCTGTGTTTCCTTCCTCATTGCAGCGTCTGTCTCTGACAGGCTCATGTTAGATAAGACCCACCTCCTTGACGGCCTGCTACTAATCATTAGGAATTATTACAACCGTGTGACAATGGGTACTGACTGATATGGAAAAAAACTGCATGACTTCTTTGGTCTAACTCTACATCCATTTTGTCCAACTCTCCCTATATAAATCCCTTCATTCAGCCATCAAATTGAATGCCAGTTTTTAGAGGTCATTCATGTTGGTGGTGATTAATTGGTACATAAACACTCGTGTGTTTTTTTGTCTTGGGAAGACATACTTCTGTTTGTATTCAACTTTATTAATCCCTTGGGACAGATTCATCCACTGCATTTGCACCTCATTCTGACCACTTTTGAAGCAGTGTGAAGCTGTTGCCTTCAGTCATAAACAACAGCAGGAAAATCCCTAATTAACATACATAGTTTTTGTTGTAAATGAAACTGTGTACCCGCGGGACACTCTTGCAAAAACTTTGAGAACATTTGAATTCCACTTAAAAAGGCTTAAGTCAGGCCTGGAAGAGCGCCCTGCTGTGAGGCGAAAGGGCTAAGCACTGAGTCACTGCGCTGCCCACTGTACCGAGACCATCTCAATAAAATGAATACATACGTGTCTGGAGGTTGGTGATGACAGTTCCACTTGTGAGGGGTCCTTTGGTGGCGTAGAGGGCTACAGAGTAGGTGGTGCTTGGCTTAAGGTTAGACAACTGGTGCTCCTGCTTGTTGCCTTCCACCAGGAAAGTATCGGCCGTCACTGGAAAACAAATAAAACATGCACAAAATGTATAAGTCTACTGCTTTTACACAGTCCCACACATTCTCTATTTTTAGTTTGTCTAAAGAGATTACATTTCTCCACTGGAAAAAAGGGCATATTTTAATCTAAAATATAACTGAATAATAATAAGCCTGTTATACAAGTGTATTTTTGCATATTCCAAGAATGTGTTTAAGGTACTGACATCTAACCTACTGGAATGAATTCAGAGAAATGAAGTTTCAGTCATAAAAGGTCTCTAAACTGAAAAATGACTGAATAAAAAAACAATTCCAAGACATCAAATCTGCTCTGATTAGAAAAGACATGTAACACAAAGGCTGTCGTGTCCTGTGGCTCACAGTCAGAGGTTTAATTTTTGGTGATAATGATGAGAGCTGCATCTACCTACAAATGTTCTTTTGGATTCAAGAATGATTCCTGGATTTTTTAACCAGCCATCCGTCCTTGGACTACATGTATGTATAAGTTTCCCACAGACAGCGATGCTTGTTGATTCTGGGTATGTCTCAGACACCACAGTAGACATTTAGAAATCATTTTTCTTCCATGATACATCATTAATCTCTTTGATGAAACCACGATAGTTTGGATTTTATGTGGGTGTTCCTGCAAATAAAAATCTACTTTGATATGCAGGACAATACTCAGTGGTGTATATTTACTTATTGACCTTGGTTTAATACATTAACACTCAAGGGGATTTGTCCACAACTTACATTGCACTTCTCTAAACCCTGACTTGGGCTGGTGTCCAAATATGTGTCCAGCATATAGATACTGTCTCTGTATCTGAGATGATCTGGCTGCAGTCCAGTCACTCAGGGTGTAATTTACACATTGACTCCAGCAGCTGAGTGATAAAGATTTCTCTGGATAACTCCAGGCATGGCATTATATGTGGGAACATGTGCAAAAGAGAAATATGCTTCCTGTAACATATTCTCCAGCTAGTTTATGAAAGTCAGAGCAAGAAGAAAGTTTAAAAGATAGATTTTGTAAGGTTAATGACTACTAACACTGGGTGATGTTGGTTTGTGAAATAAGATTTTGTTTTTATACCTTCACATCGCACCCCTCTAGCTGTGCGTGTCCTCAAGTTGTATTTGTGGCTGGCTTACCTGCTGCAACTTGGCAGTCATCCACTCCGGTTCAGGGAGCAAATTATAAACTGACTCTGAAGGGCCAAGCGATATGGCTATCTCCTACCTGTCTGGATATGGCTGTCAGACACTGAAGACACGGTTTGCATCAGAAACGCATGCCGTGTAATAACTGCATTGTTTGTGCCAAGGCTAAGTAGTTCAACCAAGCATAATGAACTGTTCTGAAAGCAAGACAAATGGAGCTACAGTATATTGCCTGGAAGGATGCATCACACTGATCTCCCTTCTTAATGGGAAAACCGTGATGGTGCTGGTCACATCTCTGCATGCTGCACCTGCTGCTACTCATTATACTATATGCTGCTGCTACTATTCTTTAATTACCTCTGACAAGAAGGCGGAGGTATGTAATTTATTGGTTTCCCTCAATCTCTGTCTGTTTGTCAGCAGGATCAAGTAAAAACTGCCAGACTGATTTTTATGAAACGTGATGGACAGATGGAGCATAGGCAAAGGAAGAATCCAGTATATTTTGTTAAGGATCAAGACCACGTTCTTTACAAGCACAAGAAACAGCAGTGACCTTGGCAGACATCTGCACTCTCTGAATGCCTTCTAGTTGTGTAGAATATGTATAGAGCATCTCTCAATAATAGATTAAGTAAATATTACCCACCTCAGCACCTTTCATAACCAAGGTTACAAAGTGCTTCAATAAAAACAAACATAAAGCACAGTAAAAATGATGTGAAACAATGTGATTTACAATCCTGTAATATTACATGGTATTAAGATTAAGGCAAACACTGTAGTCATCATGGAAAATTAGCAGCAAAATTTTCATTATTTAGTGTAGTATTCACCCCAGTGACATCCCAGAATTTAAAGGGTGTTGATGATTTTATCCAAATGACTGAAATAGACCAATTATTGTCTACTTTAGTCCATCCATCCATCCATCCATCCATCCATCCATCCATCCATCCATCCATCCATCCATCCATCCATCCATCCATCCATCCTCTTACAAATAGCAAATGAATGAAAGCAAATGAGGGCTAACTCACCCTGGTTGTGTGTGAGGGTCAGCACATAGTTGTCAACACTGGATAGTGGGGGATTCCACCTCAGCAGGGCTCCTTGTGGAGTGATGTTGAGGGCCGTCAACTCAGCTGGCATATCCATCGCTATGATTACAATACAACGAAAACTAAGTCCAGTGTATCGACAAAAACAATGATAATATCATACTAACATCTTGTTGAGAGATCTCTATGAGGATCCACTCACCGTGAAACATGAACACAGTTAACATGTTTGTATGAAGGTCAGTTGTGTGAAACAGAGACACACAACCTGCTTTATGCTTTTCTTTTCAAGGTCTCGAAATGTCAGTGATACACGTTGGTAGCTGGAACCAGACAAGGTCTAGCATTTATGGAAGCAATTAATAAACTAGAAAAATAGTTCCTAATTAATTACACACTGATGGATTATTTGATTGATATTATTTTCCCAGGTCCACTACTATAGTATAAGAAGGCATTAGGTATAGCATAATGTACCTGCTGGGTCTTGCAAGATTTCGCAGTCAGTTATTTCCCAGCAAGTGAATAAAAAAGCCAGTATGTCTGGATAGAATCTTTTACACTTGTTTTACTGGTATTTTCAACATTTTGCATAATGGAGCTTTGTCATGTTTGCCTTCATATACCAAGAGGCTGTCATTCTGTACACTGTGGTTTGTGATACAATTGCAAAGACACCTAGAATGTTGATTAGACCCAAACAAATTTGAAGGAAACAAACATTCTTTATCTGAATTGAAATGATAGAAACCCAGGCACAGAAAAGCTCTGCATTCATACTGATTAATGATCATTCTCTTTGCCACTTTGATCACTGTCTCAGAAAATAGAAATAAATCATACAGTCAAACAGGCTATAGAAGGTGTGATATTCTCCTGAGCCTACTGTTTTCCCACCCCCTTCCTAATTTCATTCTCAGACTGCTGGACATGCCAAAATTGAGTTTGAATTTAATTATACCTTTAACCTCAGTGTTTCAACCTCAATTTCTCCTCAGGCGTGTTATTTTGGCACGACAGAGAGCGTGGCAGGAGAACACAGAACACTGCATGTGATCCAGAGCTCTGCCCAGATGAGGTAATTAATATTGCCCTGCCCTCGTCAGAATAAAAAAAGAATGGCGCTCATTAGCACATAGAAGTGAGTTAGAATCTTTCTTATCGTTGCGATAGATGAACAAACCTGATTAAAATCATTACTTTAATTGCAAAAAGGTTTAAGTGAATTTAATGGAGGCTTGCCAAGTCAATTAGATTGGCAATGGAGATGGAGTAGAGTTGGCCAAAAAGAAAAAAAAATAAACAGGCCATCCTCCTTCATCAGGCCTGTGATAATCCAATCATCACTCCATCTCCTGATTACACTGGTGAATCACAGGCTTGAGCCTTCTATGTTGTACTTGCACTCAGATCTGCATCTGAAAGTCAAGCCCCTGTGCTTAACATTATGTTTGGATTCAGGACAAAAGAAAAGGTTTGTAAACATCAATACAAGCTGCTCCTTAACTAATGTATGGGGCTGTGGTGAAGTCACATACTGATGGGAAGCGACCAAAATGCACTGTATTTGCCAGCTATTGCCAAAATCAAGCCAGGAATACAGGGAAGTATGGACACTGAGATAATGATCGCGAATTTGGCAGCTTCTCCCAGTAAAAACCTGCTGTTCCTACAGACTACATGACAGACTGCAGAGCAAATGACAAAACCAAGTGCCAATGGCACAGTGAAGCATTTCCAAACACTGGAGTAATCCTTCCACATTGTTATAAAAGCTGTAACAATGAAGATACGGGAAAAGATGAACTCATAGTTCTCTAGTAAAGTGCTTCTGAAGCTCAGTACAGTGCCTGAGCCAGTGTTATGTGGGAGTTGGTCAATTGGGCCAAGTAATACTTTTCTAGTGTCGCTGCTTAAGGAAGACAATAAACAATACAGTGAAAACCATCAGTTGAGTGCTACAAATGTTAAAACAAACAATTATTTTAGGTATTGCTGTATAACTTTGTTGCATTTTTGATTATTCTAAACAAAAGGATATTTTTGGGAAAACGTGACATTACATGGGTGAAAAACTAGAGATCAGCTGCAACCTGTTGTTTCAGCAGGGTGCCACTGGTAAATATTTTAATCAGCTTTCTGTTTAATTTCAAAGAACGTGGTAATCATTTTATATCTAGAAAACCAGACCAATTAACCGCAGCTCACATTTAGTGGTAATAACTGTTTTGTGATGACTCTGCGAGCACTGAGCAGAGCTGCGGTGTGCGGCAAGTTCAAATTTGTTGATCTTTGACCCAAGATGTGCTGACCTTTGCGGGCAAAAGTACAAGCCTACTTTTAGCCTGCTATTCCCACAATTGTACAGTCACAGACAAAGACTGCCAGTTTACTTGACACAACAGAGATGCAGCAACAAAGTCTGAGTCTTCTTGTGTTTGAGGCCAGGAATAGAAGCGACTTACTGATGACAAGATTATCACTTTAGCTAAGTGCCAAAGGAGATGAACCCCTGAAAATAAAGCCTGCCCACACAAGAGGTTTGTGTCAGAACTGCAAACAAAAAGTGAGTGCAAATGAGAGCTGGCAGCGTAACCAAAGAACCGACAGTGTGGGCAAAAGTCTGATCAGTGGGGAAAGAAGCAGAGGGAACTAAACAAAAGGACAAACTGTCAAAAAGGAAAAGACCAAATAATTAGTTGGAAGTTATAAGTTTTACTTTTGATGACTTTTTTTGCTCCAGTGATTTTTTTCCCTCCTCAAACACTTCTGTTTGATATTTAAGACACTTTTATTCATTGGTGCAAGCTTAATTCCATAAAGCAGAACATGACTCACAAGACTCTTCTCTTTATTTTACTCATTATGTTGACAGCTTGTCTCACCTTAAACTGCTGAGTCAGACTTAGATAAGTATCATGGGGAGACCTCTGAATGTCCTAAGATTCTTTTAAAGATATAAGGCGTGATTGTGGCTATTACTTAAATTTTTGGTTTCTATAACCGACAACAGCACAACTAGCACGAGGCTAATCTTTTTCGTGGTCTTTGTGAACCCCACAGAGATTCAATCCTTTTTAGAACTTCGTCAGAGTGAGGCTTTCCTCTTTACAAAAAACCTTTGGCAGAGACCACTAACACCAGCTGACAATGCTCATTTACGGTCAACGATTTATTTGAGAGTTTGGCTAACTCACTAAATAAATGTTTATAAGCCTGCTAACAGCTCTGATTCCGCCCTCGATTTTACGGTGAATGACTGGGCACAGAGGTCGTATTAATGAGACATATTGTGTTTTAAGGGGAAGCAATTGTGCTCTATGACTGGGCTGCTGGTGCTTAAATAACAGTTATTACTTTCTTCAAGTCAATGTGTTTAACAAAGGAGGTAATAATTACCATACCATTAACACAGCATTCAGTGTTCTGCATACGTGTGAGATAGAAGTGAGATCTCTGCATTATGGAGCCACAAGAACTTAATGTTGTTATAATCCAAACTTTTTCAGGAACTTGGAAGCTAGTAAATAGTTAGTTGGAATGTTTTTTCTTTAGTAATCACTGCTTTCTGTGCCATTTCGCATAGTGTTACTTACTGTGTTACTGTTAAGAAAAATAGACCACTTAGTGTAAATGACCAGAGTCACACTTTCATTTGATTGCATGTGCGTTTCTCTTGCAGCACAAAAGTAGACGTGTTGCACTGAGACTGTGTCGCAGGGTCGAAACAATTTTAACCTGAAAACTGCAGGACACCAAAGACGGTTCCAGTTTAACAAGCCTCAGTTTTCTGATAAAAGAAACTAAAACCATGCGCTCAATTTTTTTTTGTTCCTTTTATTTTATTGTCAACTGCGTATTATGTAGCAGAAACTGAGTAAGATATCATTCCCTTAGTTTCTACTTTGTTTGTTTTCATTTGCCGTTTCCTCTGCCAGACATGAAGTCATATTTTACATGTGTTGGTTCAGTGAAAGTGTTCTTTGTCATTGGGTGTTAATTGATATTTTGTAGCACATTCATTCAAAATAAATGTGTATTACTTTCATCTATTTTCTTTTGAGACAGCTGGGAGAATAAAAAAAAAAGAAGAGACAAGCAGGAAGGACTTTAACGGTCTTTAGACAAAATTCAGTTTTGGGAGGAGTAATACTTTACCAGGGGTCCTGACACTTCGCT
This sequence comes from Chromis chromis, assembly GCA_900302755.1. Lineage (NCBI taxonomy): Eukaryota > Metazoa > Chordata > Actinopteri > Pomacentridae > Chromis > Chromis chromis. The sequence goes on from OMNN01023999.1 coordinate 40,731, forward strand.
AATGAGTAGCATCATTAGCCCTTAAACAGGGCTTCACATGGTCCATTTAGTGTCAGCCTCTCAAATTCATCTTAGATTAGCCGTACCTGCTGTGTTGGCAAAATGAAGTATGGCTTCCTGCTTTTTCAGCTCCTCTCCCTGTAAGCGATTATGGAAGTGAAGTAAGTAGAAACTGAGGCGTTACTCGAGTCATTACATACTTGGCCAGGCAATGTTGGATTACTCTTCCAAATCCCCTGTTTATGTATTGTTGTATTAAAGGGTCCCTGGTTGGGCATTGTGCGATGTGAGGAAAATGGTATTTACCATTTCCAACAAGCCTGACTTTGGAGTTATGTTCTTTTCAGGCTATTATGGGTCTGCACATTGTAAGTACACCGGGACTGTTGGAAGAAGGAGTAGATAATAAAGCATTGGGAGGGGAGGAGAAAGACAGATACGAGAAATAGAGTGAAAGCAAGAGAATGAGTCTCTTTTAGCTTCTTTTTTTTCTCCTCACTGGATTCTTGAACCTGGCGGCTCCGGGTGAATCAGGTCTCATTGGCATGCAAACACACCTTCTGGCTCTCCTCGTCTCTCTCCAATCCTCTGCCCTCCTCAGCTCTCTTGCATTTTCCTCCCTCTCTCTGTCTCTCACATATTGGAGATTATGCATACAGCACTAGGAGAGTGTGGTTAATCTTAGGTTACTGGGAATCTTTCCCGGAGAAGAGCGGAGTCTCCTATTCACATGTACGTGTGCAAGGTTTTGTTTCCCTAACTTGTGATTCAGTGCTAAGTTCGAAAGGAAGAAAACTTGAGATTTCTCGCTTGTAAAATAGGAAAGAAACGGGAAGAGAGAGAGAAAGAGGAGGGAGATTAAAGACAGAAAGAACAAAGCAGAAAGGGAGGAAATAGAAGACAGAAAGATGGAGGAGAAGGATATTAAAAGAGAGAGAACCGGAGAGGAAGAGAGCCATAACAGTACAGAAGGATCGAAGTGAGTCAGAAAGATAAAGAGATAAGGGAGGAAAGTGGCGAGAGAGATAGAGGAGAGTGAGACGGAGCTGGGAGTAGGTTACCAATTACTGGGTCATGGAGTGGACAGTTTCATCTGCAGCAGCAAAGACTGCACCTCCTGCAATGTCAGCTGTACGCTCAGATCTTGTGTGAGGTGAGTGTGTATGTGTGTGTGTGCAAGTGAGTCTGTTTCTCTTTTTAGCACATATCTCCCAATGCGCAGCTGTTATTGTTGTGGGTAGCACAATTGGTCTGAAAGTCTAGCAGAGGAGGAGGAACTCCTTATTCATTTTACATGGCAAACATTTTGCCCCTGTACTGCCCTCTAACAGTCGGAATTTTTTATCAGAACTGGAGCGAAAACAGTGAGGAATGTTTGTTTTTTTTAGTATAGTCGAGCCGCACCAACCAGCCTGCTGCAACTACAGAGGAATACATTTCTCCTATTAAAGTGAATGCAATCAGTCTATTAATAAATGAGTTGATATTGATAGACATAACCTAACCGGCAATAATGTCGACAAATAATGAATTGATTCTTAATTAATTATTAATTACCCAAGCAAAAATGCCAAACATTGTCTGGTTTCAGCTTCTGTGATGATATGCAGTTCGACATGTATGACAGTAAACTGAACATCATCAGGATGACTGTTGGTTGGACAGAACAAGCAAACTGAGGATATCACTGTAGGCTTGGAGAAAGCAAAAAATTCTAAATATCTAATTTTATGGACTAAAGAACTACAAATTATAATTTCATTTAGAAGACTTTAATCCAAAGCGACATACATCTGAGGCAATTTGGGGTTCTGTGGCTTGCTCAAGGACACTTCGGCATGTGCAGGGGCCCGGGATTGAACCGGCAACCTTACGATCAGTGGACAACCTGCTCTACCACCTGAGCCACAGCCACCCGAACTAATCTATCAGCTGACAAAATAACTGGTAGATTGATTGATAGTGAAAAATAATCATTAGTTGCAGCTGTACCTATCACTGTGCAACCGAAACAGGACAAGGGGAGATCTGAAACAGATTTATCTATCTCAACAGCACAGTATGGTTTATTTTAGAGCAATCAGCATTTTAACACAAAACAAAACTGAGTCTCAGTTGCTTCTCCACAGAATTTTACTTTATGTTATGCTTTTTTTTTTTTTTACTAGTAAACTATATTTTATGCTGTACTTGCTTACTATTCCTGTATTTGTTCATGGTACATGGTTCGTGTGAAGCTTTTATGTTTCAGTGAGGTCTAGGTCTGGTAATGGCCATATCCGCTGGTTGGAAACACACACCAATCAGAGCTTTGTAGGTGAGTAACATCCTTATTTATAGCTACAGGTATGAAACCTTGCAAGGGAAAAAGACCAGAAAACATTTGACAGGTATAAAAATGATGACAGGTGGACAGAAAGATCTCTTGCTACTGAGTAATTAGGGGAAAATAAAAGATAAATAAATAAATAATCTCTGATAAATGACAAGTCATCCCTCGTGAACACGTCAGGATGAATTAAACAAGTGAAATTAAATGATTATCAGGCCGTTAGTCGTTATCTCTTTAATATGGTGCTAATGACGTTTTCCCATTAGCTCCTACCTGTGAAGACGGAAGTGCTGACAACTTTGCTCTCCTGACTCCCTCTGACTGCGTTGAGACTGATCTCATATTCCGTAGCAGGAAACAGACTGGACAAGGTGTAGTTCGTCACATCGCTGTCAATCACCATGCTGTCCACTCGACCTGCAGGACGTACCAGAGAGAGGCCAACGCCTAAACATCAAAACTGCTGCCGCCACTCTAATCTTACATTTCTTCATGTACTGGGTGCACCGTGTAGCCAACTGGTGTGTGTTCTGCATCACAGAGTAAATATTTAATCAATGTAGAATTTTAATTAAAAATTCTATTAAAGTTCACTGATAAAATGTTAGAATTAATTAGGTATAACACAGTTTGCAACTGGGTGCTCTACTATGAAATGTATCTTACATCAGAAAGACCCTCTGCGGCAAATGCCACGTTCACTTAACTGTAACAAGCAACAGCAGTGTGCTTTGTGTATGTTGATGAAATAAATACCATGTTATTAAAATTCAGTTAAGACACACATCACATTATGTAGTGTGGAGCACGCTACCTCTGTCTGACTGGTAGGAGAGCTTATAGTATTCAAATGGAGCCAGCGGTTTGATCCAAGAGATAGTCACAGAGTCCTCGGTCACATCTGACACCGCCATCTCTTTTGGTGGGTCCATACCTGCAAGGAGGGGGATTTATAAGACAGTATTAACACTTGGTTCCAATGGTCTACACTGGAAAACATAGGAGACTGGATGTTGTAGTTTTTTATTACTTATAGTGGTAGATCATAGAGTAGGTTTAGGAATTTACACGAAACAACGAACAAGTCGGAGAATTCAGCAACCCTTGTTTTGTTCCCTTTAATCCCCTGCTCATTACCTTGTTAGTTGTTACTCTGCGAAAGCACATACATTTTTAATGCAAATTTATCAAAGAAAAAAAAAAAAAACAACGAAATATTTTGCAGGAGAATCGAGCTGCATGCTGCTAAAAGCACTCGGTGGGCAGCATTAGTATTGCGGATGAGCAGGGTTGAACACAGAGGAGAACCCCCCTGCTGACGATGTGTTTTATGTGTCTCCTGAGACTATTGAGCTGCCATGGAAAAGGTTACGGTGAAAACAATGTGTGCAAACAATTAAACCCGTGACAGGTCCTTAGCTATTAGAGAAATAAATAGAGGGATAGTTAGACTGTAAGAAAAGTAAGAAAGTTCAGAAAGACAGCAGCAAAAGACAACAAAGAGAAAGAGGAGATCCCTTCTATCTGTTGTTGTGGACTGTGGGTAAAAGTACCCACTCTTCCACTCCCCCCTGCCCTGCTTTGAAAAGAATAATGGCTACTATTCACAAGCAGAGGGGGCAATTTATAACTCCTGGGATTGAACTCATTTAAATTCTACTTGTATGAAATACAATAGCATTTATTTAAGCTGCGATTTTTCATTCATGCATATCTTACTAATTATGTTTGCTTTGGTAAATGTGGTACCCAAGAATAATGGGCGGAAAATGTATTTTCTCATGAAGGTCCCTGAAAGTATGAATGTAAAGGAGTAACAGTTTAGTCAGAGATATAGTGTTATTCACTGCGTCCCCCAGGAAGATCGCAATAATATTTGCCCTGTGTAAGCTGAGGCTAAGTTACTTCAAAGTTTGAACTGACCAGAGTGACTATCAAAGAATGATGGACCAAACCGCCTGGTACAACTGTGGCTAAAACTTACAGGGACGCAGAACATTTCAAATATATCAAATGAATCAAATGTAACACTAAAAGCACACCTAATTTTACAAAGTGCAGTTCCTCATCAACGCTTACGTTCAGATGTGTGAGATCAAAGCAAGACGCGAAAATTACCACAGTCTAAAGACAGGTGCAAGAAATACTGTACACGTGTCTCAAATCCCTGTCCAATTTCACCTTTGGAAATCTTCTTATGTGTGGGTGAATGTAAAGAGACCGAGCGAGAAAGATAGTGCTCCAAACTGCCAAGGTATTATTTGAACCTGGCACACTAATCAGACGGCAGCATGCAGGTGTTTCTGGCACTGATGTTAAGTTAACATCTCCATTGTTCAGAGCTGGCTATCCCATTTTCTCTATTTGTCTTCAGCCCCCCTCTTATTTTCTCCTGGGATGATTTCCCTTTTGTCTCCCTTCCTAGAAAAAAAATAGAGATTCTCTTTGCTTTGTCTTCTTAACAGAAATATTGAATGAGTTAAGAAGGGATCATTGCGGCACAGCTGGAAGTAAAACATTTTAATAAGAAGAAATGGAGAGAAATAATAGAGAGACTGATTAGGCAAGTAGAGATAAAAGAAAAAGGAGACTAAAAAGAAAAGGATCAATTCAAATGGGTGGCAAGACAGAAGACAAAACCTAGTACAAAGCACAAGCCGACTCCCTCTCCTCTATTTTACAGTACCAATTTGAGCTGTCACATTGCACCCACACTCCCCCTCTCTCGCTGTTCTCCTTCTCCATGTCCTTCTCTTTATTAGAGCAGAATTTTTTCTGAAGTTTCTCAACTATCCCCCAAAATTACAATCGTGGATTTGAGTTCGGAATAAACACTGGATCATTATTCAGACTTGCCGTTGACACAAGCTTCCTCTTTGTGGCAAACCTCAGCTATCTGATACCCAAAGCTCAAAACAAGTCAGTGTTTTTGTTACTTTGTCTCTTAGCCTGACAAAAGAAAGAAAGAAAGAAAAAAGGAAAAACCTCCAAGGCAGGCTCTAATCACAGAACTCATTCTGCTGTGGTTCTGTACAAATGAAATGCTCAAACAGCATTTTTGCAAATACATATTTAATTTAAAGTCACTTTGTATTTCCATTTCTTAAAATGATTTTCCTTCCCTTCCATTTCCACTTTACCTCATATATGCAAATTCACCACTTTCCTCAAAAGAAATTCTTTCTTTCTTACGGCCCACCTCTGCTTTTCACTTTAGTTCTAAACGGGTCCGGTCTCATCTTTCGCTATAAATCGAATAGAGAACATTGCAACCCAATCACAAATGTGATTACGGCGATTAGAGCAGAAAAGGTTAGCCAATGAATTAGCTGGCAGATCAACAAAAGCACTATTTTGATAATTGATTCATCCTTGTCAAGTCATTTTACAAGGTAAAAAACAAACGCCTTTTGGGTTTTGGAGTGCTGGCCGGACAAAACAAGCAAGTTAAAGACGCCACCTTAGATTTAAGCAACTGTAATGGTAATTTTCCTTAATTTGTTATTGACATGACATTTTATTGACCAAAGACTTCAATAAAATTCAGAAAATAGCCTGCAGATTAATCGATTATAAAGTCATTTTTAGCTGTTGCTCTAAACATTGGCACAGAAAAATGCATGCACACCTTCCACACATACAGTGCACAACTCTTTAGACAGACTCCATACAAAGCCACAAACCTGTACTCTGCTGCTCATGTTTCTCTATTTTCACGTGTTTTTAAACCACTTTTCCATGAAATCAAGCAGCTCACCTGTCGTGAGTGATGCTGTAATGGGCTCAGAGGTAACATCCCCCTGTATTGTGATTAGACTGACGGTGTACTGAGTGGATGGCAGCAGCCCCTGGACCAGTGACCTCGTCTTGGAGCCGTCCAGCGTCACCTTAGAGGTGTCGGTCCCGTCGGCAGAGCTGTAGCTCAGAATGAAGAGGTCAGCGGGCGGTGCTGGGGCGCTCCACGCCACCGACACAGAGTCTGAAGTCACTTCTGACAAGTAGAGGTGGGTTACGGGCCTGATTCCTGGAGGAATGGGGGTTTAAAGGTCACCGGAGAGCTTTCAAGGACAGGTAAAAACCCTGCTGTGAGCATGAAAAGGTAATGGAAAAAAAAAAAAACAGTTGCCACCGTTATGGAGATGACAGACAAGCCATTCAGTGATGGATGGAAGCAGTCCTGAATGGTGTAACAGATCGTTTATAATACAGTTGAGAAAATTAGCCTCGGGTGTAATCTTGATGAGGAAGGTGAGAGTCAGAGCAAACCACAATCATGTGGAAGTAATGATTTAATTGGTCATAAAAAAGAGAAACTAATGAGATTATCCGCCATTAAGATGAAGATGTGATGGGACTGTTCATATTAAGAAAATGGAAAAAGGATGATAGTAGCAGATGCTGTTGTCAAAATGCATGACCTGGACGGGAGATGATGTAATGAATATGAACTAGTGTAGCAGCTGACACAGCAACAAATGCAAGAGGAACTGAATTTAATTAGCCATGTGTGGACGTAGAAATAGTAGGGAAAAAGTAGAGCAACACTGACTTCTCCTTTTTATAGTTTGTCCATATTACAGACAAGTTGTGGAGTTTTCCCTGTAATCAATCATCATATGAAACCTGCATTATATTGTATACACAGGCCTGCATCTATATTCTTCTTGGTGACCTGCTACCTTTTATTATCCTTCACAAGTTGTCGACATGCATTACTGTCCTGTACAGTCAGCAGAAATGTGTATCACGTAGACCTCTCGATAGTGTTGCACTTGTGTGTCCTTGTTCGCAGAAGCGGTAAAAGACGGGACACAAAAAATGACTCAATCGTCCAAACATGGCTCTGTAGTGTCTTTAGAGAGGAAACACTATGGTTTTGATATAAGTGTCCGTGCAATGTGATGGCCATGCTGGTGTTGGTCGTGATGAAGGTGGTCAAGATGACAGTGACAAGTCATTTGCAGAGATAATGGTTTAAAAGGTAGTAAAATGCAGAAACACAGAGGCAGTGAAGGTGATGTAAGATGGTGAGCCAACTTCTGAAGGTCTTGATGACACTTTTCATAGCACAGACAGAAGATGATGCATCCTTAAAGAGGAACTTTTGTCGTGACAAGTGCACTTGGCCAGTGAAAAAAAAGTTGCGTAATGTCTTCTATGGCTGCAGTGGGGAGGATCTTCACAAAGATGCAGTAACAAACTAAGTTTCAAAGGGCTTTTGCTCAGAAACAAGGATCTAATGAAAAAACGCTACAGGCTGCATTATGATAAATATGGAGTCCAGCATTTTTGGAGCTTTCCTCTCATTAAGGACCACATCTGAAAGTGCAATACTAAATCACTCCATAATGTTAATGAAATGTTACAAAGAACTGAACTTTTCACAAGTATATAGATAATGAAAATAAACTACATTCCTTTTTATGGAGGCATTCTTACACTCTGTTTGCACCACGTATCTTGTAAATAAAAGAATGAATAAAAAATGAATAAAACAAACAATGAATGCGGTAAAATGTTATGTAAATAAATACATACTGTAAATGAACAATCAATGAATAATCTTTTAGTGCTCTCCTTGTAATGTAATGTAGGAACACGACTGCAATGATAAATACATGAATAATGAGGTTTGCAGATAACAAGAGTTTATAATTGACAAAGAGGCAAACAAAAGGACGGCAGTGGTGCTCTAAAGAAAGATTCATATTTGATCTTATCTCGAGTCCATGCGAGTGCAGGCAGACAGATGTCGACAATATGACCAAGTGAACCGTGGAAGAGAGGATGGCAGGTAATTTATTATGTTTCCTCTGATTGTCTCAATCTGTCATTTTATCATTCTGTCATCTCTCTGTCCAGATGGTTAAAGTGACGTTACCAAAGGAGCCACAGATAACAAAAGGATGATGGATATGATGATGATGATGATGTGTTGATGATGTGATTGTGACTGCCGCAATGGTTACAGTGGAGAAGAAAGGAGATGATGATAATGACAGTGGTGAAGAAAAGAATGACAAATCTGACAGCAGGTAAGCGAATGCCCATCATTTTGACACCATTCTTTGTGCAAATGTAAATCACATCAAACTTTCCATGAAAATAACAAAGCCCCAACAGAGCTGAGAAGAGTGCCAGGTGATCCGACATATAGTTGGATGGAGGGACGCAAGTTTGGAGAAGAAGAACTAAGAGGTGCAATCAGACAGCGACAGCAAAAAAAACTGACAGAATGTGGTGTTGAACAGGAAACAGAAGAAACAAAAACACAAATACATTTAGATGCAACACAGAGGCGCAATTAGGAAACGCTTGTAACAAGCTCATTAGCTGACTTGAATAATTTACCTCCGCTAATTGCTTCTTCAAAGTCTTTTAAGGTCCTTCATTTTCTTTCAGTGTGACTCACCTTACCTGCTGCCACACTTTAGTTCATTATATTTACCATTCAACTTCATTACGCATCGTTGTCTTTAGAACTTCTCTCTAGCTTTGTGCAGTAATGGGCTGATCTTGCATGTGTTTATCTGTGCACAAATACTCGGGGGTGAATTTATTTCAGCTCTTTCTGATAATTGAGTGAATTAAACTGATATTGTTTAGAAAAGTTTATATCAAGCTGTTGTAATGAAAAAGCACAAAGGGAGATTGTTTGTAATCAAGGACATTATCTCATCCCACTTCCATCTGATTACCATGTTTATTCTAAATATATGTTTCAGGTGTATGTCTTAGCTGATCCTACTGCTGTATAAAAGCTAAGCTCTATCAGTACATAAAAAATACACGACTGTGCTCTCTACCTGTGAAGGCGTCTATGGTGGCTGCAGTGCTCTGCTGCCTTCCTCTTCTTGCTGCTACAGTGATGGTGTACTCAGTCCCAGGCTCAAGGTCCGTCAGAGTGGTGGTGGTTACATCTTTAGGTACTGTCAACTGGAACGGACAGGATCAGTTAAACTAGATCAGATCCAGTGGACTCTCTCTACACACTACAGTGCCACTTCAAAATAACAGCTTTATGTGGTCTTCACCAGGATGAGGGTAGATAGGTGTGTGTACAATGAACCCCTGTGCACTGATATACAGTAAACCTGCTATAAAATGTTGTATCAATGATCAAGTCGATGTCTTTACCTCAGTAGTGATGCCAAGGGAAGATGTATAGGTGACCTTGTAGTGGTCGATGGGGCCCTGGACGAGGCCCCACACCAGAGTAATGGTGTTGTCTGTAGACGCCGTCACAGTTAAATCCAATGGTACATCCAGACCTAAAAGAGGGAAAACCGGATTTCACTAAAAGCACAGGTGCTATGAAGCACTTTCAGCCAGAATGCAAAACAGCAGCCAGAATTGAGGCAGAGTACTGCATGTGCATATTAACAATGTTACCCAGGAGAACGCATCTGAGCGGGTTTACACCAACAGCTACAAATAATAATCTTTTGATTTAATGCTTCTTTAAATGCAGCATTGTTTGCATTTGTGTTTAATTGCCACCAGTCTTCTTATCTACTGACTCCACCTCCTGCTGTTTGATTGAATAGTGTGACACAGTTAGTTGGACTCTCTGTGCGTCATCGTGTGCATACATAAGTAAAACTAAACAGAAGCCTACTTATAGAAAGTCGGATCCGTAGTGTTGCTAAAAGTCAAAAACTCCTCAAGGAACCACAAAACTTTTTCACATGGAGTTGATGGGAACTGATGCACACTTGTTTTGTGAGGACGTTCCACATTTCTGTGTTTTGGACAGTTGGCTGGACAAACCAAGCCGTCTTTTTATGTCAGCTTTGGCTCTAAAATAGTGTCTTGGCCATTTTTCAGTTTTCTGACAGACCAAATGGTTAATCAGTTTGTGAACAAAATAATTAACAGGCTAATGAATAATGAAAATGGAAAGTTGCAGCTCTAAATTTAACAGAAACTCTACATTCTTAATTAGCTTCTGTTGTACTCTCTTATCTACTATCCTTACATCCCTCTTCTGTAGTGCTGCACCGACATCAAAAGACAGACCAGTACTGATAAAAATTTAACAATTTGCTGCCAGGATGTTCATTTCCAAAAGGAACTCCATATTAACAGTCATCCCTCTAATTGTCTGTTGTTTTATCTTTTGGTATTTGTTGTTTTTTCATGATTGTCTTTTCCACCTGCAGCAATAACCCGACTTGCTCACTGGATCATCGATGTTTAATTCTCAGCTAATCTTCTGCTGCCCTGTTTGTTTGAACCTTCAGTGTTTTGCAGCTCTGTGTCAAGTTTTTTTCTGTGAAAAAAAGACAGAACTTTAACTAAACTGTTTATGGAAATGATGTTTTGAGCAGCTCAGACTTATAGTAACGTATTGCTGTGTGCCGGGACTACAGGAGGTGTTGTCATGTTCTTTAAAGCTGTCTGAAGACGAGATAGATACGGTGCATTTCCAAAAGTTCAATAAGAGTGCACAGACCAGAGGCATAGATCGAGCTTGTTCCTAAGGAAAATGGAGGCATAATTTCGCAAAGTGCAAAATATCTTCAGCCATTAAAATAACTGCAACTAGAGGAAAAAAAATGTGCTTGACAGTCACCGTGATGGGAAAGATTAGCGAAGCACCTCCACGCACTAAACATTTCAAACAGACGGTTAAATGTGGTCTTTTTTGTCTTTCAGCCAAACAACTCAAAACACAATAAAAATTCAAATAGCTGATCAAGTACTCAGATAAAGAGAGAGCCATCAGGAAAATGGAATGCATTATTACGGCTTTAAAATGTTGTAATGGGAACTTTGACCCAAGCCGATGATAATAAAACAGCCACACACGTCCCTAATGTAGCACAAATCTCGCCAAAATCTAAATTGCTTAATTTGACTAAAATGACTTTTAATGGTTGGAATGGTAGCAGTGACCCCGGCACTGACTGAGAACTACATGTATAATGACAAAATGGCAAACTAACCTGCTGTGATGCTGAGATATCCACTACAATGCTGCTGTGTTTCACTCAGTGTGTCTTATGTGCACGAATGAATCACTGGCTTTTAACAGTGGAGATAAAGCGTAATTCACTCACCCGTCCTGGCATTCATTGTTGCCGGGGTACTCTGGTTGCTACCTTTCATGGCAGAAATGCCGATGCCGTACTCTGTGCCTGGAAGCAAGTCTGAGGCACAAAGACAGAGAAAGAGAACAAATAACTAATTTAACACACAATATAGCAAGAAAAAAAACCCAGCACGCACACTGTCGCACTCCTCCTCACACAAAGTGAATGTCAATTAGATGGAATTTTTCATAACAGCCCAATTAGCTCTACACCGGTGATGAGGTCTAGGCAAATTTACATGTACATCAGTATGATTTCTGAAGGA
>OMNN01023999.1:70037-90753 GCA_900302755.1 Chromis chromis
TACCTATTGCACTGGGAACCTTCAGTAAGCTTCAAGTTTGACATGTGTGTCATATACTATACATAGTAATGGATTAATCAATTGACAATTAATAACTAATACATTTGATGACTGTTTTAGCCAGATATCAGGTAAAAAGACCTGCTTTTCTCTGTTTTATTAGTGAAATTGATATGTCAGGTAATTAAAAATAATATATATATTTTTTATATCAAATAATTGAATAGATTAATAAACAAATGTTAATCACTGTTGCAGCTTTAACTGTATAAATATTATGCTGCTTGATAAAGAACACCAACCATAATTCCACTTAAGCTACTCCTAAAATCTACTTTTGGTTGGTCTTACACTGTCAGAAGTCATCCATAAATGTTATACAAGTCCTTTTTATCTGCCCAGCATATTGTTTTTTTCCCCCAAAAAAATACTCAAGCAGTAAAATGGACAACATTTTATAAAGATAATCATTAAAATGTAATCCTAAGAATGAACCCCGATGCAACTAGAAAGAAAATCTTGTTGAGACTGGAGGCACACTAGCTAATGTTGCTCTATTTTTTTAAGAGACCTGTTTCTGTTCGATAATTCAGACTGAACTGTGTGAGGGTCACAGAGTGTCATTCTGAAATCTGTTTAGGCTGGATTTCTGCTTCGACTTACTTGATCCTGGTGACACTGACAGCAAGTGTTAAGGGAGGACAACTTCTTTGCCAAGAATTTCTGCTTCAGGAAATTAAACAGATAAACTACTCCTTGTACTTGCAGTCAGAGGATCAAACTGATAAATGAAGTAAGGGATAAAAATTAAGAGCTTACCAGAATTGCAGTCGTCTCCTGCAAAGCCATCCTGGCAGACACAGAAGCCCTCTTTGCAGACTCCCTTCTTGCTGCAGTTGTTGGCACAGTAGACCAGGGAGCAGTCCTCTCCCACATACCCGGGTCGGCAATGGCACGTCCCGTTGATGCACAACCCCTGGTCCGAGCAGTCATTAAGACATCTTCCAACCATGCAGTCTTCGCCCGTGAAGGACTCCTCGCACACACACTCCCCGTCGATACACAAGCCGCGGCCCGAGCAGTCTGAAGGGCACCGCGGCTCTGAGCAGTTGTCACCTCCAAAGTCACGGTCGCACACACACTCCCCTTCGACACACACACCCTGGCCGGAGCAGTCGTTGGGGCAGCGAGGCTCAGAGCAGTTTTTGCCAGTCCAGCCTTCCTCGCAAATGCAGCCACACAGGTCAAAGCTGAAGCTGCCATGGCCGCTGCAGCCTGGGACGAAGTCCAAACGGCCTGGGAAGAAAGGTATATCTACTGCTCAGCTGCTTCGGCAGATGTTTTTAAAAAGGAGCTGAAGACACATCTTTTTAGATTTGCTTTTGTGCTTTCAAATCATTGATTTGATTGCAATTTCAATTTGTCATATTTCAATGCCTTGTTGTTGTTGTTGATTTGTTATTGTTGTTTTATACTGATTAATACTGTTGTGAAGCACTTTGTGACCTTGTGCTGTGAAAGGTGCTATATAAATAAACTTTACTTACTTACTTACTACAAAATTAATTTATTCTGTAACTTTCGTTTTACTGAAATCAGACGATAAAGATGGTTTACCAAAAGTATGGTTAGAGCTAAGTTAGAAAACTTGTTTGTACATTTGGGTGAACAAACCCTTGTGAAATGTCTCTGTACAAAACAGTGAGAACACCAGAAATCTACTGAGCAAAGGGGGAATCCCTGACCTTTGACCTCTGTGGATGATCCAGGAAGTAGAAGAGGACAAACTGGGATGTGACAGCTGTGACCAGTTGAGGTTTCCTGGATTTAATGCTAAACATCCTTAACTCTTCTGAGACACTAAAATACCCAACAGACACTGACCTCCTGAATGTGTTTTTTTCTTTTTAAATCAAGTTTAGATGTTTCATACCACACAGTATACACACACTTTTGTGTTTTAGGGGTGTGACAAAGCATCGGTGACCGGCAGGCGGCTGCTGAAGTGTCCCAGCTCATGACTTGTGCTCCCACTTCCCATTTTCTTACCTTCTCTAGGCTGACTTTCAGGGGTTTTCCACTGATGAGGGTAATCCATGTTAGCCAGAGCCTGTGTGATCGTCTCATCCAGCAGCTTCAGACCAGCGTCATCGCCTGAACTCTGTCCGAGCTGCACCTCCTGCTCATTGTGACCCAACCGTCCAGCACAGAGCTCCTCATCAGCTGTCTGCACCAACACAGGAAACCTCTTCAGGATGTCTAGGTAGCTATGAGGGCCAAACTGGTCCCTGTTTGCACTCAAGTACTCTGCTACTTCCTGGGCGACGTCTCTGAGGTATTCAAGAGATGCTTCACCCTCACATGGCTCGACTTGGTCATGTATGTAAGAGTAGCATGTGACAGAGACAGGCTCCACGAGATCATGGCCTGTGGGAAAAAAAAACATGATCTCAGAGGGTAGTAAGATGATGACAGGCAAAGACAGCTACTGAGTAGTGCTGAGTTGACTGAGGGACTTACCTGGAACTTTGAAGCCAAGCATCAGCCCATCATCGCCTCTTTTTGCTGTAGTCACATGTGTAAGTCTGGAGCCTTGCACAACAACATAAAACTCTGCATTTTCAGGAGCTCTGGCTTGTAACCTTGCATGGGCCTCCACTTGTCCCTGAGATGAGAGAAATAAAATCCATTTACAATACATCCAAAAAAACATGATTCATAATAGAATTGAGGCATCTTTTATGCTCTCTTTTGGTGTTTTTCAGTATGTACTGTAAGAGTTATTGAGCAAACACCGTTCTTTAGGGAAGGGGAAATGTGTAATTTCTTCTCATACTGCAGTAACTTCAGTTTCAATATCACGAAGTTCACTGTAGTCATTGAGTGTCAGCAGGGGGGAAAAAGAAGAAGGAAGAAAGACACCAGCTATTTTCTCACACTGGGAATGAGCTGCTCTCCACAGTGTGTCTTCTCTACAATCAATCATAACAAAAAGATTCTTTTTTTTTTTTAAATCATTGACCTTGTTTTTTAATTGACGTCATCAACACTCTGTTTTTTTTTTTTATTGGCTTCCCAAAGATCTTCAGAATTTCAGAGTATCTGCAGGCAACTGAGGACATAAGTAGATATAAGTAGAAAGATCTGATTGCATAGACACTCGTGCTGCCCAGGGTTGCAGCCAAGAGGTGGACACGCCTACCACGGACTAAAGTTACAATAAAGCTGTTAGAGGGCTATGCAGGTACTCATAGAACTGAACTTACATCCAGTAACTACTATTGTTTTGACAGAACTTCTTTGCAGAACCGCTTCTCCATGACCATTGTTCCCATACAGATGCATCACAACAGCGCAAGATTTTCATTATTGTACATGACGTTATTAGTTAAAGTGTGTATGATTTAATTGTAGCTGTGGATTTAGTTACACTTATGTATGTACTTAAGTATATTTTTGACCCAGCAGATTTAGTCATATTTCCAGAAGACCTATAATAAATCTATAAAGGAACTAAATTTCATGAGTGTCTTTTTGTGATAAATATACATGGGTTTCAATGACTCCATCATATAGTTCATAGAAGCCATTATAAACTCAAGTCTGCCATGATATATATGGTAAGTGTATGGAAACTTTAGTTCCCGACTGTGCATGGACTCTTAAAAGACTGTAAGGATGAAACCTATTTTGAAGAGCTCATGATATAAGATACAAGACTGACTCTGCTGCAGAAAGAAAGGAATTGCAAAAGGAAAAAAAACCTGAATCAACTAGCCGAGTGTTCTTTTGCTGCAAGTGTCTTACATGTGTCTTATATGTACTTATCTTATCTAATTTAAATGTATATTTTGTCATGAGCTTCAACAACAGGTAAAAAAAAAAAAGAAAATCTTAAGCAACTGTTCCAGATTTTCAATCAGTTGAGGATTACATGAAATAGCATATTATACAGTACGTAAGTTCTCATGGACTTCTACATGACAGTGTTGCCTGTACAAGAAAACAAAAGGCTGTTTGGCTTACAGCTATTTACTGAAAAAAGACATTTAACAGGACATTGTGTCATCCCAGTGTGAGTAATGGTCTAAGCCTGGCCACCCCTATAGAAATTGTCTGTTGTCACTGATGCTGTGTATACACAAACACACACACACACCCAAACGCACATAAAAATGAAAAAGATTTTCTCAGTGCACCTTCTATCACTCTACAGTATATAACCAGTGACACAGCAACATCAGACCAGCCAGTTACCAAACAATGTGCTGGCAGTGTTGTTCTTTGTACTCGCTGACACTGTCCTCAGTACAGATTACCAAATACAGGAAATCACATTATTAACTTCGCCTCCTCAGTATTACTTTCCACCCGAGATTGACCTTTACAAGAGGGGTCAGCTCACAGTGTATCTAGGATCACATACTTCAAGTTCCATACTTGTGCAATATCCTTATCTTCTGTTTTCTTGCGCTCAGTGCAGGGTTTTATCTCGTGATTTATGGGGGCATCCTTTATTTATTCTTATTTTATTACTTTAGGCATGTTTTAATGTATTTTTAGTGCCTACAGCAGCTGAACGTTACACTGAAAGAATGCAGCTATTTTCTTCTCAGGCCACAGAACTGCAATTTGTGGCTTCTCCATCTGCTACTATCTCTTAATCCTAAATCAAGTTTTCTATTTTGTTCATGTCCATATGGTGTTTTTTTGCTGGAAGACATTTCATGAGTGAAATAAGCAACTGATGCCATGACTGGTCATTTCCACCTTAAAAGTGCAGTGTACTGATGACAGTCTCAGAAACACAGATTCATATTTCTAAGGTTTCATTCAAAAACCTGAAGAAGTGATCCAGTGGACTTGCAGGGTTGGGATTTCCGTATCATTGTTCTTCTTTACAATTGGTTTATGGTTCACACATGTGCAGCCGAATTATAACTTGCCATTGTGTTGTGTAGACTAGTTTTACAGTGTTTGAGCAGAGTTGTAGGTGAGCTGGTGTGCTCGAGCTGCATCAGGGAGGATTGTTTGGAAACAGGGAGGAAGGGGCTTTAAAGGTCTGCACATTGTGGTCATATAGAGTTACATCTAAACCAAATGATTGTTTTCATAGAAAGAAAATTTCTCAATATGTAATTTTAATACATAGTCATGAGTTTTTAGGGGTTTGGGGGACTTTAATTTTTCAAACATCTTCCTTTTGAGGTTTCAAAGTCGCTACTTGAGCCATGTCACTAGTGACTCAGAGGTAGAAATGCCACAGACCTACTGTGTTAGCAGACTATTTGCTATTTAGACCGATAAAGAGGTCTGACTTAAGCTGCACTTTCTCAGCTTGTAGTGTGTGTTAAGTGGTTAGCTGCAGTACCACTTAGTGCACACTTCTGTTATCGCTGATTGTTTTTCCACATAACAAAATGATAAGATGTCTGCCTGTGGTTGGCGCAGACTTCCTGGCTTCTTAAGGGCTAGATGGACACTGGGAATTCATTCATTGAGAAAAGCAACAGGGGAATTTCATATTTATGTAATGCGACAGAATTTATCTATATTTTCAAATTATTATGTATTAATCTGTTACACTTGCAGGGTTTTGTCTATGTATTTGGACACAGATAATGTGCATTTTCACAATTGTTCTTCTTAATTATTGTAACACAACAAGTCATACTCTGATATATCAGATTGAGATAAAAGTTTTATCTGTGTTTTTAACCGTCCTGAAGCTATTTATTGTTTTTAAATGTCTATGAAAGACACAGGAGCATGTGTGAACATGTGTTTCCAATATTTTTTGATTTTGTTTTCTCTCCTCTGAGGAGGCTTCGGTTTCCACTTAATTGTCCCAATAGTCTGTAGCAGCCCCAGACAATATTGTCTTACACGGCCACAATTTAATCAGACAGAATTTGCTTGATCCAAACAGTTCTCTTGGGCCTTGGGGGAAGAGGAAGAAGGGTGGCTAGGCGGTGATAAGACGCCAGACTGCTGTGATCTATGGCCTTTTCTCCAGAGTGTTATCATGACACAAGCAGATCCAGTAACAATGAAATATTCAACACCTTGTGGTTTTACCTCATGCCTCCCATATGGGCAGTTTTCAGATCAGGCATAAAGTAATTATAGGATGGTGCAATAAATATTCAACTGAAGCATGATGCAAATCTAAAAAACAGCAGAATAGCTGGTGGGTCTTTTGCCTAATTTCTGTTTTTATTAAAACCCTAAATCCAGTAGATACCCCATTGACATGCTTTTATAATCTCCACATGTTGTTGTCCGTTCAGTGGGGGAAAAACAACGTCAGATCTGCTGCACTGGTCTCCAGGAAACCAGCAGTCATCAGCTCCAGAGCTCTTTGCCATGATCTCCTGAGTGCAACGCGTAGGTGACGTCAGGGGAGTAAGATCACTGCACTGCAACAACAAAAACAGCTCCAATAACAGTCAGTTCTCTTTAGCGAGAAGACCGTCTGACGTCAGTTTTTCACAGTGTAGCATTTCAGCTCAGAAAACTGACACAAATGACATTTTGTCTCATTAAGGAAAGTTATACTGCTCAACGAAGTTTCCTATAATCCTCGTATGAAATCACAAGAGGGAATTCAGTTACAGCCACTGTAAATCACCGTGACTTAATGGCTTTGCTTTGATCAAAATCAACAGAGGGCAGAGAAACGCTTGGACCATTCTACTGACTTCCACATGCTCTAATAATTTCATAAACAGTCACACACGCTGACGCATCCAGCAAAGTCAGGCTGAAAGTTATGTAAGAGCGTTTCAAAGTGAAAACATTTTAAATATGTCCAAGTCTGACAATAATACAGTGACACTTAAAGCGATTCTCATCTTAACTAAAATAACTCCTAAAGTCTCTTTGGAGTCTTGTGCTGTGGGCCTTTTCTCATACTCTGCTGAGACACATACCTCTGACCTAATCTGCTGTGCAAATGCGGTACTCATAACGAGTCTACATGTCAGACAAGGCTGTCAGTAAATCTAATTTCAAAGCACAGTGTTGCCAGTACGCTCATTGTTGCGTAATCAAGAAGGATGCTTACTGAAACCAATCATTATAAAGGCTTGTGTTTATATATTAGGTGTGCAATGTGTGAGAAAGCTGCTGTCAAAAGAGCAAGTCAGTCTTTTATGACTGACTGCAACGTCAATAAACAACTGGCACAGTGAGGTTTTTCTGTTGGTTTGACACGTGAAAAGCAAAGCAAACACAATCACCCCGGCACTTACAGGGAAAAAAAGTCATAAACCATTACACGGACTGCTAGCTCAAAGAGAACTGCGATAACTAACACTATCAAACCATACTGGCAATTGAACAAACAGTGCAACAAGGACACACCTAATCTATCTCCATTTGTGAGAATGTAGCTGCACTGTGTGGAGATAAAAGCTGCTGTAAGGAAACAAGACAGCCTATGCTTGCTGGCAGTTCTATGGGGCTGGATTATTGCTGCATCCCATTTATCATAGAAGTCTAAGCTGGGATAACATCACACCCAAGTTGACCATGTTCCAGTCGGAGTGTATATAAAAGATTGACATAGCACTGTGGGTCCAAAAAAGTGAGGCTGATGCAGAAGTACCTTAAAAATGCTTTATTTTTATTTTTATGACCAGCAGGGGGCGAGACTTTTGGTTGCAAAAAGAAGTGAGATTGTATTAGAGGTCTATGAGAAAACTACGCTACTTCTCCTTTGATTTGTTACCTCAGTAAACATTTCCCTAATGGGTTTATGGTTTCAATTGCTAGCTTTAAGTCTCCTTCAATAGAGCATGATGTTCATTTAGCTAATTATGGTCCTATTTAGAGTAAAATAAATGATAAAGCAGGTTATGCTATGTTGTGATTGACAGATCACTAGCATTCTCGTTCTCAATCAGATCTACCACTCTCATTACATCAGGTTCCAAAACAACAAAATGGTCTCGGCCAAATTCCAAACTCAGGGCTGCAGAATGGTCGTCCCCAAACCAACGGGTGATGTCACAGTGGCATATTTTATGTACAATCTGTGGTTCCAGTGGTAGACCAAGATGCGCACCTCAAGAAAAACCTTGTTTTCAGGTTTGCTTATGTTAGTCATTGTTAGCAGTACTAGTTCACAACAATGTATTATGGAGTATTTGGCACAAAACACTGGTGCAACATGTCCACATATAGAAAGTAGACAGTGCTGTAGATATGACTGATTTTATGAGATGCAAATAAGGCCGAGGTGTTAACAAACAGTACATTACTACAGCTACAACACTACTGTTGTGTGGAACCATCATCTTGGATTTTAAGATCATAGATTTTGAGGTACTTTTTGAGTAGGAAATCCCACTACAGGGGGCATTTCAGTAGAAATTTCCAACTGGTAACTTTTCTGTTTAAATAGAAAACACCACAACATCAGCATGCCAACATGCACACAAAAGCCCTTTTCAGATATGGGATACGTAGCATTGCTAGTTTTTAACAATCTGTTAAACTGACGACATCCTCTCTCCTTGTGACAGCTCACCTGTCTGAAGTGAAGGAAAGTAGACAGTGCGATTTGCCGTTAGAGCTTGACAGATCCTGCCTCCATGTAGGGGATCATTTAGAATTACATGTAATCAATGAAGTTACTGCTGATGTTTTACTCAGAAATGCATCACTTTTAGTTTTAATGAAATTTAATGGGTTGAAAGGAAAGATTCCTATAAACACCTGTAGGCAACAAACTAAACTTCTGCTCCTGGTAATGTTTTGCCAAAACCTGGATTATATTTATGATTAGTGAGTCACTTTAATCCAACCTGTTAAAGTCTGTCTTAGTTTCAGTAAAGTTTGATTTTTATGGACATTTTAGTTTGTAATACCTGTCCAATTGTTTGGCAAAAGTGAATGGAAAAGGTGTTTTATGATTTTGGCAGCAAACTATTATTTGGACACCCTCTGATGTTTATGGCTCCATATTAGTGCTGAGAAGTGAAAAAAATAACTTTCCAAAATAGCTTCACACAACTCCAATTATGTCCCTTGTGTGTGCCTATCTATTAACGTGACTGTATGCAGTTCAGACCTGTGTTGAAAGTGATACGGAAATATAACTAGTTCCAAGCTAGTGAGATTGTTGTTGGTCATTTAGACATGAAGCTGACACAACCAGATGATGTCAGATTAAAGGAAAGGAGTGCATGTCTGAAAGGGTTCATGACATGAGGCTCAGCAGGTATGATGTTAACCATCTTAGTTTTCAATCCCAAGTAATGGATCTTCTTTTTTTTTTAAACCTGATTATGGCGATAATGTTTGTTTACAATGTATCCTCTGAGGAACACGAATGTCTGAATCAAATTTCAAGTAATCCACACCATGTAATATTTGTAGCAGCAAGATTTTTCACTCTAAAAAGATGTTAACCTGCTCCTCACGTGAGAGGAAAATTATGGAGGTTGCTAAAGTCATAATAATGAGATTTATCCTTTGGGTACCATAAATGTCTGTATGAGATTTCATGGCAATCAATTTAATAGTTAGAGGTCTTTCAGTCTGAACGAATGTGGTGGCGGATCATGAGTGGGGCCACCCTGCTAGCGTGGCTACAACTGAGAAGCATAGTCATTTTTTTGTGTGTAATTCTTTCTCACGGAAGAATTGGACTTTCCAGTTCACCAACAGCGTTCGTGCGAGGGCATCAGTTTTACTCACTCGTATACACCTGGACGCACAAAATCACTTTGGCATGAAGTCTGGCACTGGAGCTCAATGAAACACTTTCTGCCTGCAATTCAATGCAGCCATTTGTCCATTGATCTTTGCCAACAGTATCTGCCACGGACCTGACACTATGTTGCATGTGTGGAGGTGCACCATAAAACTTTACTAGGCGTGTTACAATAGCAGCCTTTATATCACAGCGGTGTGCCACGGCCTGTCTGCACAAAGCCCGGCATTGAAATCTGGATCTCATTCAGCAGCGAGAGTTGCTCCTGTTGAGCTGTGACCTTAGAGGGTGGGGACGCCACTTCCTCTAGATGGAGAGGTGCATGTGTCTAAGTGGTGGAGCCCGTAATGATTCACATGCCTGGGTTTCAGACGGGTCCTCCATCAGCCTCTATGAGTGCATGGAGGCAAAAGGTTTTGGAGCGAGCCCCCTTCCCCCCTCTGAAAGTGGTGACACAGCAAAACAAGCAGACACTCTGCTTACCAGAAATCTGGCAACGCTTCAGTGACTGGCCCACCCAGACTTCCACTCACACACGAGAGAATAGAGGCAAGGGAGAGAGACTAAAAGAGAGACGGTGTATATGGAAGATTGAAGGGGAGAAGGAGGGCAGATGGAAGAAATAAAAGCAGTAAAGAAAAACAAAGTTCTACTATGTCAAACAATAATACAAACACACCTGCACTCTAACATGCTTCAAAAAAGAAAAATGTGTATTTATCTAATTCATAAAATTGGGCTTGTATGGCCCCTTAAAGCTGGGGTAGGCGGTCTTTTTTGGACCTCACTGGGCAAAAATTCCATAATAACCTTTCAGCATGTTGTAATTCAAGTGGTCTGAGAGAAAACTAGACTTCTACACTTCCTCTTGGCTTTTATTTCAGGCTTTAGAAAACGCAACATGTGAGAGTAGACTCAGGTGAGATGGTATAAAGATCATAAAGAAAGTCAGCAGAGGGAGGATGATGTGGATGTTAACTTGTAGCTTCTCGATTTTTGTACATTTGAGGTACATGCGTATCTCCATTGAGGGGGTTTTTATTTTTAAATTCTGCAGGTAATTTTGCCTTCTCCACATTTCTGTCTACTGCAGCTTTAAACCCCCAAAACCAAATGGAGATATTATTCTCCTATTCTTGCTCCCATGTTCACTGTGGAAGCCATGCTTTGAGAGGCCCTTGTTATTTGGTGAACAGGTTGTCTAAGGCCTGACTTCCCCAGGGACTGAAACCCTGCTGGCTTAGGTTTCACCTGCAACACAAGGCTTACCAGTCAACCAGTGCACAGAGGGAGAGTCCGGACTGAGACAGGAAGACTAGAGTACTCTACTTCTATTTAGGGAAGAAAAAAACAATACTCAAATGGACCCCTTTACTAGACCACCGACACATCAGGCACTTACAGAGTAGAGCAAAGTATGCAGTCACTTACATATAAAGGCACCTCTCTTCTGTTCAACTCCATTTTCTCTCCATCCACCAAACACCTGGAGAGGAAATAGTCATGTTACTACAGTGTCAGGTTAATAACAACACCTGTGGGTGGCCCGCAGACTTGGTCTAATCTATAGCTGTGCTGTAATTAGAGCAACAAATGTTTCAACACACAATCATTCAATGCATTGATGTAAATAATTGGTAATAAATCTAGAAGAATGTCCCATAGTCAGAAAAAACATATGCTAATGATCTTAGAAAACCTTTCCTGGGGTGATGTAAGCTGTTCACACTCCATAAATGATGCTGTTATAGTCTTGAGGTCACTGACATCAGCCACCTGTGTGGATGAAGCTACAATAACTACAGTAGCTACAGTGTCCAGCTCTTCAGGAAGGGTGCAGGAGTGGAGGGTAACTGTATCATCAGCACACACCTGATCCGCTGTGACTTCACTCTCAGCTGTGAATAGTGCATGACTTCAAAGCTGCAGAGGAGTGTCAGTCTCTGCAGGCCTCACTTTGTCTAGACATCTGCATCAGCTGGGGCCACTCCAACAAGCCATTACAGTTTAATCCTGTGGCTCAGCAGCAGATTATTTCTGTCTATGTGTTTGTTTTGCATGGGTGTTACAAATCGACGCTCTTTAGGGAGGTTGTGCAAAATAATTCCCTTTAAACTTCCAGGATATTGTCATCCATCACTTATTCTTATAGCTCAGGATGACATCTTGGAACAGACCAACCCCCAAAGATATTCATCTTGTAATTATAAAAACAAAAGAATAAAGCACTAAATCCTTATCATTTCTGTCAGTCAACTAATCAGTTAAATAATACCCTCAGCTTTAATCCAAATATACTACATCTAACCAACTATTCCACAACTAAGATAAACAGTTGTTTTTTCCAATGACATTTGCTGTATATAAAGGGTAACATACATAAATGAAAAGTTGATGAATGAAATGTATAGGATGTAGGTCAGTCAGTCAACAAAGGGTTTGAAATGAAATATCAGCATCTGCCCATAATGAACCTTGGCAGACAGATAACACCTGTTGGGCTAAAGTTTTGTAGCAAAAGTTACATAAAAATGAATAAGACATCTTTTACAAGTAAGCTGAAGGAGTTTTCTAATTTTTCCCAGTCAATGTGGACATTTGAAAAGCACTGTATTTTACGTCTGCACCTGCCTGTCGGCCTTCACAATAAAAGCAGGCATAATAATATGTTAATTCCACGACTGGAGGCTTGATTTTCTCTTCAGTTAGTTGTGCATTCTTCTGCAATCAGTCAAAATGAGCTGGAAAGTATCAGATATCAGCAAAAACCCAACATGGTCCATCCCTAATAGGACACAGTGTTCCCTGAATCTGTTTTAAACATAAGATTACTTGTGATTTTACTTAAAAAATAAACCTGTAAAGTGACACAGCAGGACGACAACAAAAACTGCTTCAACTGTATTACCAGCAGGTCAGTCACTTTATACTGTAATATACAAACTGATGTCCTGGGGGGTGATCTCACACTAATATCACATTTGCATACTGTAATACTTTGTCCAAAGAACTTCTCATCAATAGGAGAGTGTAACACCCCAGGCTTGGGCGTCTATCTCTGTTTTGAATCCTATTCATATCAGTGGGCTTACACTATTGTAATATGGAACTAGAGAAGGTTTACATGTCATACTGTAGAATAAACATTATCCCTGGGTGGCAGGTTGCACCCCATTAGGTCAACAAATGTGAATAATCGTCAGCTTTCCTTTATAAAAGGATTAAAGACATTATACAAGTCCACACAAGCAAATAACCAACATCCATCTAGATTTGAGCTTCTTGAGCTCAACCTTTGAATCAAAACAGGAATCAGAAAACCAAAAAAAAGACGAAGCACCTGCAAGGATGCACCCAAAATCCAAAGCTTTATAGTCTAGTTTTTCTGGTCTGCAGGGAATTTGCGTCGGTTATTGTCCTCAGCCTGACTTTAGCTGCTGACATGTTCACTGTGAAGGAGAAACCTGACCTGGCTCGAGGCCATGCACTCA
Source organism: Chromis chromis (assembly GCA_900302755.1). Classification (NCBI taxonomy): domain Eukaryota; kingdom Metazoa; phylum Chordata; class Actinopteri; family Pomacentridae; genus Chromis; species Chromis chromis. The sequence goes on from OMNN01023999.1 coordinate 83,250, forward strand.
AGAACAGAGCGTGAGAAAAGAGATTACACATAACAAGAGAACGCACGCTGTCAAAACACATTTGGGAAAACGGTTTGACATCTATATACCTGTTCGACCTGAGCGAGCACATCCTGTTGTCCTTAGATTTTTGTCCAGTGATGAGTGATTGATTAATCTAATTCCTCTCACATGATAAGGTGTCATCACAGACTGTATGAAGAGATGGATTTTTATACTTTCTACTAATGTTAATTATACTTTAATGTAACGAGAAAATACTCAGTGCATCAAATAATCATTGCACTCACTCAACAGTGTCACTTCTTGTTATGGACAAAGGTCTTCTTTCAGACTAAGTAATTCCAAAGAACAGCCTTGGGACCACAGTTTCCACACCCTGTTCATTAGAACTTGAAGTAAAATAGCGTCTCTGTCATGCCATTGGTTTGTGTGGCCACACAAAGAAGTGAAAACAGGCTTTCACATTAACAGCACACAAATGTATCCTTCAGGAACAATACATGGCCTCTACTGCTTTCACCGGGAAGTGAAACCCCCCCAGACAACAGTCATCAGAGCAGAAAACTCAGCTGAAATGATGCCTGCAGGATCACAACAATGAGAGACTGACTCAACAGCATTTTATGGGGGGGGAGCCGAAAAATTCGTGCCACGCTTTTACCTGTGAACGCACCAGCAGTTTGACCCATCTATATTAAACAAATAAAGCGACAGATACCAGAAAGTCTAAAAAATATTATCCAGACTAACTGGCTGCATTTTCTTTCAGCTTTCATCAGAGGCGGTTTTACGCAGAACTTTTCCATGTGAGGATGAATCAAGTTGCCATTACCTGCTGTCGTCTGTCTCCCAGCACTCGCAGCACGACTTTCACTGTTCAAAATATCTCTCTTTTGCTCTCTTCCACGCTTACAAACTACAGATACTTCTCCATGCCCTTATTCCGTGTGCGCCGATTCAGCTTCGTGCCTCTTTACGCTCCGCCGGAGACTCGGAGTTAGTTTGCAGGTGTCGCCAGAGCGGTCTGTCCTCTGCAGGCTGCTGCTGCTGGTTGGTCCAACCCCTTCACACCGGGCTGCAGGAGAGAAGCTCCCAGGAGGCAGGACCAGTCCCATGATGTGACACATGTTCATGTTATTCATAAGACATTTGATGCTTCATGTAGTGTTTGCATTGGCTGTAATTACTTCGTGTTGTAGAGAATCAGTCATTTGTCATTTTAATGTCCTCCAATCAGAGACAGTCTGCAGGAATATCACTCTCACTTGTGCTTATTGTGTTTGTACACAAGGAAACCACAGGCATGTTGGCAGTGGTGGGAAGTCACTGAGTACATTTACTCAAGAACAGCAGTACTTAAGTATTTTTTTTAGGTAGGCTACTTTAACTTCACTAGGAGGGAAAAAATGCACTTTTAATTGCACTACATGTTTTTTACTACCAAGCAAAAAGGAACCTTTAGGGAACCTTCAGGGAACGTTCCTTAAACGTTCCCTGAAGGTTCATTGAAGGTTACTGTTTGTTGAGTAGTATTTTTTATTTTATTTTTTTTTAATTTAGCTTGTTAGCATCTTTCCCATTTTTTTATTTACTACCTAGAAAATAGTAACGTCCAGGGAACCTTTAGGGAACGCTCCTTTCACACATTTATTTACTAGCAAACAGCAACCTTTAGGGAACCTTCAGGAAACATTGCCCGAAAGTTCATTGAAGGTTGCCATTTGCTGGGTAGTAACTTTAGCAAATTTAGCTTGTTAGCATGTTTTTCACCTACCAAACAGTAACCTTAAGGGAACCTTCAGGGAACGCTCCTTAGAGGTTAATGTTTGCTATAAGGAGTAACCCAGCAAATTTAGCTCCACTTCAAAAAGCCCTTATGAAAAGATGCTGCTTGCATAGCCTACTAGCACATCAATAATAATTTTTCAATTTAATCAAATCTATTTTATTTATACTGAACAAAAAATATAAAGTAACAGTAAACAGAGAGAGTTAATGAGGTTGTCGGTGGTGTTGGTGGAATATGGCCCCATTCTTTTGGAGGGACTTGGTGAAGTTGGTGGACATTATGGGGGACAGGATCACATTGCTGGACGTGTGCATCCAGAGCTGTCTGAAAGGATTTCAAATGCTGGAGTTGTGTACATTTAAGTGCCAGACTACAACTCTACCTGACTTTGCAGCAACCAAACAGCCAACAGCACGTTCTTGTCTTTCTCTTGTCATCTGTTGCATCATGTCATTTGATTAAAGCTGCATATTAATGTGTGCTTTCATCGCCACTGGTATAAGGACTGTCTGTGTCCTGGTCACACTATCTGATCATTGCCCTTTCAAGCCTCACCTGACCAGGCTGTGGATGAACTCAGTAGTCGACAATTTGTCACCAGTTGAACAGCTCAGAAACGTTTTGTGCTCAATCTGCTCTTTAAACTTTATGTCTGAGTCAGAAAAGAAGAAGACCAGTTGCACTCTGTGTTTATATTTTTGTTCAGTATATACAGCCATCATTTTGGTCATTTCAGGACATTTTACATGATATGGTCAGGACCTCCCACTATTATATTTCAAAAAAGAAAAAAAAATCAACAAATTCAAAGATTCCATTTGAGCAAGCTTCTTGGTGACAGTGGGAAGAAATAAATCCCTTTTCACAGACGCAAACCTCCGGTTAACCAGGCTCAGGGGGGAAAGTTGTGTGCCTCGACCGAGTTCAAGGTAAACGGGAATGAAAAAACGAAAGTTCTTCTTTACTCTTGTTTTCTAATACCTTAATGTTGGACACTGTATTTATGAGGTTAGTGCACTGTGAACACGCAAGGAACAATAACTAACAGTCAGATATGTTGCACTATCTTGCAGATGTATTACCAATACATTTTAACCTAAAATAATAATTCAATAATACAGAAGATGTCATGATACTTAATAACACCGCTACTTTCTTTACTTTAACTTAAGTCCAGTTTTCATTGCAGTCTTTAATGAAGTATTGTCACAGCTTCTGTCACCACTGCTTTGTTGGTGTTTCTGACTCAGGAAATGTCTCAGTGATAATTATAGTATGAAGCATAACTCAGAAGTGTGTCTCATACAATTCTAAGGTGTAGTTGTTATCATTACCTGCTGTATATTTAGGTTGCTTGATGCTCAGTTTCCATTAAACAGATGGAGTCACTTCATACTGGGTAAGATGATAAGATTAACTTGTGTAGTAAGTGTTGTTTTTATTAAAGGAGCACTCCAATGATTTTGTATTGCATATGTCTAAGGTTAGGAAAATCATAAGAGATTATATCTTTCTATGGTCAAAATCAAATCTGAGTAGCACCCCTCTGAGCAAATAAACTGAATTTGTGGAGTGCCACTTGAGTGAATTAACCCCAAATAGGCATACTATAATATCTGTGTAATATTTGAAATGAATCTTTGTGTTTGACACATTGTTTTAAAGCTAAGGAGGTCCTATTGAATATTTTTGCGCTCTTTGCAGTAACTGCATTGTTAGAATCAATGAACCCAAGGATTTTAGAAGTCTCCACAACATGCAGCAACAGACATGATGTTATGAAGTCCAGCCCAGGTTCTCTGCCACTGATTTCTTTCTCATAACGCATCACCATTAACTTCTCACCTGAACAGTTTAAGATGTTGGATATGGTATAAAGGTAATCCCTGATTGTCAAATCATGTGGACAGACATCACCTTTTCTGTGTTGTCATGTGTGCGTCAGGAAATATGATGCAAAATACATGATATGGTTAGGGTACACAAACCATTTTTGTAGCGCATTTCTGAATATATTCAGCCCCTCACACTGTACAAGGGCACCAAGTTTAATGCTTTGGTGAAAAAGTGAACATCATTACATAACATAACATATCACCTGGACTGCAGAGAATACACAGAGATATGAGTTTTTACTCACTATGATTAGTAAAAAAGTGTAAAGAGGAACATCCAGCTCTCAAAGCTCAACTACATTAAATCTGGACCGGATAAATTGGAAAGATGGAATTACACATTCTTATTCCATTTAAGACACATAGAGATTTTGCAGCCTCACTTGAAGAGCAGCTTATTGTTGTTAATGTTAGGTACTGCTTGTGAACTTTAGATAGATACTATATATTTATAACTGATAGCTTTGGGTCAGTTATTTTAGCATTAACCATTTCCATATCATAAACATGATTGTAGTATGTAATGACATTCAGCAGCAGTCAGCAGGGACTTTTTTTTAGTATTGTATATTTTCATAATTCTTATCACTACATCAGTTAATCTGGTATTTTTAACCTTTAACATACACTCCCCAGCAACTTTATCAGGCACATATGTGAAATCTAATGCAATCCAGTACAACAGCTCTGCCATAAATTTTATTTTAACCAAAATAATAATAATATTGATACTGTTAAAGTTGCTAATTATGTTCATTACTAAGGTTAAAGTGGTTGATTGTAGTATTCCTTATATGTTGCCCCTCTTGTGTATGTTAATAGGGTGGATGCTATTTTATAAAATATATTAGGATCAGGAAAGATGGAGTGAAAGCTTTTAATTCAAACAAAGAAAAGAAGTGCAGTCAAGTAGAAATGACTTGTGCACTGAGGAGGAAAAAGACAGTGCTGTTTCATATCTGTGTTCAATTTGCATTGGATAGTTTACTTCCTAATGCCCTTCAGCTTTCTCCCGGAGTCCGACCGTATCACACACAGAGGACAGACGTTCACACAGACATATTACATTAATCAGAAACAAGTGGACTTTCCCACCATTCCTGCTCCCGGACTTATCTCACTGACTGATAATGAGCCACAGATTAAATGAAATGAGGTCACAGCTGACAGGATTCAACAATACTGTCGTACTTTGAACACAGTCGGCAATCTCAGTTAATTTTACTGTGTCCAACGAAAAGCACTGTCTTTCTTAATTTGGGAGATGAAAGGATTGTAGGCCATTTGGGAGAGAAACAAAGCCTGCAATACAATACTGTAGTTTGTAACATGTGAGACTGTGGTGCCATCTGTTGGCAAAAGTGTAGAAGTAACTTAAAGAGGAAACAATATACAATGCTGCCCTTCTGTGGAGGCTTTCCAGATAACAGTTCATCATCTTCAATCTCACTACATTTCAAAATCAGTAATGTATAGTGATGTGGTGTATTTTCTGGTCAGTGCATGTGATCCATGTGTCCTGTAGATGGCGAGAACAGTCCACTCTGTAACCCATCACACACACTGAGGCTCACACTGAGACCAGAGTTGCATGCGATCTTGAGCTCTACAAAATGAGGCAACTTCCTCAACGCAACTGACCTGGAAGCTTTTCATTCCCAAGACCCCCCGGTGTCATCACAGCGGGCCTGGTGGACAGATCGCCACCCTCGACCTCCTCATTAGAGACCCGAAACACAAACAAGTAAACAACTAAAACAACTGCACAAAAAGGCCTCAGGACTAACATTGTTGTCTCTTTTTTTCCATCAAACAACAGAAAACAAAACCATTAATATGTGAGATACAAAACACCCACACTGAAGAGCCAGAGGGGTTCCTCTCCCAGAGTAGCTGCCATCAGACTGTTTCAATCAGGCCTTTTTTTTCCTCCCTCAAAAGACATTTCATATACTATCCAAGAAACACAGCTGATGAATCACTGTTGGTATTTTTTTACCCCAATACATTCACCCTCCAAAGTCTCTCTTGACCTTTCAAACACACCAGTCATACAAAATTAGCACTTAATCCTAGATGGCGAGATTTGAATTATGCAACTCAACCTCTCAGTTAAGGCAGTGATTTATATTCTTGTTTTTGTTTTTCTTTGTTTTCTTCCACAAAATTTCCAATTTCAGTGTTTTTGTCTCCGTGTCTGTCTCAGTCATGAGAAAAGTCTGAAAAGTAAAGTTTCAAGGTTTTCATCAAGTAGAGATAGAGTGCTCCTCCACCTGAGTTGAATTAGATGAGTCACTTTAAAAGGGGTGAATACTTGCAATCATTCAGTTTTATATTTTTAATTAACTGACATTACTTTGTAGAAATCTGTTTTCATTTTTAAATTGGAGAGTTTTTTGTGAAATTCCTGTCAAAAAAGCACAATTTAAATGGCCATGATTTAATGTTGAAAAGCAATTAAAATGGATGACAGCCAACCACAAACACAATACAGCAGAAGATGACAATAGCTTGCATTTCCAAACATAATTCATTCAACAGTCAAGAGGGTGAGAATCTTTTCAAAGCTGATGCCAACACTGAAAGACTGAATGACTGAAAAATCAGTTGGACAAGGTCAAATTCAGCACTGAAAAAGTCTTTATAATACAATATAATCCTTCTCGAAACCTTCTGGCAAGGTATAGCTCATTTTAACACATACTTCTGAAAAAAATAAGACATGTTGTTTGTTTTCATTTTCATTCAACTCAAAGACTTTCATGCATCTGTTATTCTGCTTTCAGTTCTGTGTGCTATATTGTACCCTCTTCAGTTTAACTATAATGCACGTTTCAACGCTGCTATACATCAGCACAAACACATTCACATGTCTGATTTGGTCCATTTTTCTAAAAATGCTTAACAAACAGCTGACATTGGTCACATTTTGTCATCCGGTCATTGTTTGTTTAACCTTAATTTAAACAGGCAGAACCATTGAGAGCAAATTGTCATTTACAAGGATGCTCTGATCACAATATATAGAAGTATAAAAGCACCCAGAAGTTGTAATATACATCAACAAATTATACAACAAACACCCAAAGACATCAACATAAAGGGAAACATCACTTAAAAAAAAACAAAAAAACATACGTATTCACACTTCTGTGTCAGTCAAATGGATTTACAGTACATGACTGAAAGGTCATGGCTTATATCATTTTTGGAGCTTCTGTGGATTGTTCCACTCATGTGTGACTAAATAATAACTAAAAGCCAGTTTCTCAATCTCTGTATTTATATGTTGATTTTCGAGATCCAAATATTCTTGTGATTTAGTACAATGTAATATAACCAGGAGGTTTGCCACAAAGTATTTTGTAGATAAAGAAAATGAATAAAATTTAATTTTGTAATGTATATGCACATGGAAAATATCCATCCATCACTTTATCCTCTGTAAGGTCATAGGGGGGCTGCAGTATATCCTAGCTGACTTAGGGTGAAGGCAGGGTAGACCTTGAACAGGTCACCAGTCCATCACAGGGCAACACAGAGAATATGTTGAATCTATTTTCTATGTCATTATATTTATGAACAAGTGTGCCAAGACAGTAATTCATTTAAACATTTTAATGGACTTATTTTAAAATTGGGTCATTTTCCTAATGAGTTCCATGAATCCAGTTTTATCAACAGTACATTAATAACAATCCAACAACATGGTCCAGGACAACATACTGAAGTTATTAAAATAGTAAAGTAGTCTGTTTTCTAACTACACAAAAAGAAAGATGGTACACAAATCTATAGTGACACACTGATTACACAA
>OMNN01024000.1:0-26193 GCA_900302755.1 Chromis chromis
CTGGTGCCAGACCCCATAGGACACCCTGAGAGGTCCTCTTGTCCATGCCCAATGGTTCAGAGCATTTTTGACCACATAAGGGGGACCAACACAATATTAGGCAGGTGGTCATAATGTTATGCCTGATCTGTGTATATGCTTTCACGTATGTTGTCCTCAATATTCTCAAAAAATATCATATAGAGGGGAAACTATAAGTCAGTTAACTGATTAACAATTGGAAAATTTAGGTGATTGTTTGACTGTTTTACCAGTGAAAGATTGATGTGAGGGTTTGATGATCTTTGTCATATATGACAGAAACTAAATATCTTTGCTTTTTCAGGTAAAACTGTCAATTTAAAGAAATTGCCTGGGGTATTTTATTGACATTCTATTGATCAAATGATGTGTTTTTTCCTCTATAATGAGAGAAAATAATCTGCAGATTAATCAATAATAAATATAACTCTTAACTGCAGCCCCTAAATGTGTAGGATGTTATCTGGCAAAAGAGCAGCGATGCATCACCTACAGAAAAGGCATCCCAGTGCTGGCAACATGTTTGATTGACATGGGAGTCTATACAGCACCACCCCACCCCCGCCAAGTAACCTACACATCACCACGTCAACGGAAAACAGTGGAAGGAACCTCAGCATGATCTCAGTTCGCAGGTGTAAAAGGCCTTTGTACTCACGGAGCTCGTCGAAGTGCGTCTCCATGCCGTCAGCGCCGGGCACTGAGCAGATGAGCCTGGCCTTCAGGAAGGTGCTCCACTTGTTGACCAGGCAGCAGTGACCTCCGTCATCATTCTGTTGGGCACAAAACACAGTTTCTCCATCAACTGCATCCTCCCTCCTGAAAACAAACCCAGGTGGAGCCACCCACACAAACACTATACAGTACATGTTGGTTTGCAAAGCCAGGAAGCTACAAGAGGGGGGTGGGGATGGGGTTGGTAAACACTGTTTCCTCCTCTTCCATCTGTGGTGGAGCGAGGCCAGAATCCATCCCAGTAAGGAAGAGCTGAGACCAGTTTGCGCTTGAGAGAATCGCTGAGAAATCATGTGTATTCATTTGTTATTTCTTGTCAAAAGGGCCGTGCAATCCCAGTTTGGTGAGTTAAAATGTTTTCAGAATTTCCAGTGTAATTACAGTAAGAGTGTGTTCTTGGTGGTTTACAGCTTGCAAAGAAAGGCAGTAAGAGTATCCAGATGTGTGGTAAGAAGTAAGAATGACAGGACCGGTTCTCTGGAGGCCGAGGCCGAGCCCACTGAGAGGGGGATGAGTGTTTGTGTGCCGGGTCAGCGCCTGACCCCTTGAAAAATAAATACAACAGCGAACAGCTGAGGCGACGAGCACACGTACGCCGCATTTTCTCACTTAAACCCATTCTCATATCCCCGCTGTTATGCTTGCACATGCACGCAAACCTGTAAGGGAAACGCGCACGCTCCAAGTATAAACACGATCGGCTTTAGAAAGATGCCCTGCAAGCTTTCTGGAGACATTTGTTGTTATTTGTTTTTCTGGCTCAGCTCACTTTGTGTTTCGAGGGCATGCAGGCGCTTGTGCAAGAGGTCTGGTTTAACTGAGAGGACTTTTTTCTAAAAAAGATAGATACTTTTTGCTGCACCAAAAGCTTTAAGTGTTTTAGGACTACCAGGGAGAGGAGGCCAGGAGGTCGCGGGGTCAGAGGTCAGAGGGCAATCCCACAGACAGAGGGATGCATTGTAGACAGGAAGGTTAAAGACACATGTGGATTCCAGCACGTTAGCGTTGGCCAAATACTGGTCCTGAGCCCCGTAAACATTCAAACACAGCGGGTGACTCGCCTCGGGAGACTCCAGCCTTTTCATATCGATGCTGCTGGTTTTCTTTTCATTATGATCACACCCCAAAACAAACACGCTGCTCACTGTTTACACACCAGGCAGATGCGTCCGATGCGGGACTGGGTCACCGGACTCTGGCCCATCTCTGAGGACTTCTCCCGGAAGAAGAAATACAGCTTGTCGTCGTTTCTCTCCGCGCTGTCTGGGATGAGGTGGACGTGGATGAAAGTGGGGTCTGTGGGGAGAAGAGATGTTGAGATGTTTAGGTGGAGGAAATTTGAGAAAACATCTGGTTGAAACTTTTCATAACCTTTCAGTGTTTCCTGACTGATTCTAAACATATGCAAACCCCAGATTCTTTACATTTCACCCATACTATACATTTGTAACCCTGTTTGGATGGTATATTGAGAAGTCATGCATGAAAGCTGTATAAGCTGGATGAAAGCCTTAAGCATCATTTATGGGCTAAATAGGACCGTTACCATTCAACCATCTGGAGTTGTACTGATCTGTTCGCATGGCAGTCTTTGTCCCCAAAGTACGGAAAATGGCAGAGTCTGTTCCCATAAAGTCAACATAGACCCCAGCATACAGTTCACCATCTGAAAAAGAGAGAAAACAGTTCAGTTTAGTGAAATTCCTTGACTCTGACATTATTCCAGCACCACCCTTGGCACAAAACACAGGCTTTTATTTCAAAAAAGTATATTTATAACCAATCTCAGGGTTCTTTGTTTCACAACACAGCAGCGAGTCATCAGCCACACATTTGTCTTCATTTATTCAAGTAGTCAGAACAAGATTGCGACTTAAGGTGCCAGTAAATGACATTTGAATGGCTTGAAAACAAGTTAGTACTATATTTCACTGGGCAGTAATTTACTGTCAATTTGCAATACAATAGCACTGTTGTATAACACTTTTATATCATTCTGTTGCACCTGCTCAATGAGTGTTTTTAAAGGATTGAGAGAAGAAATAAATATTTGATCACAAAAAGAGGATAAAGCAACTGCAGTTCTATTCTAATTCTCTCACTGACAATAAATCCAATGAACAGCCTGAGCCAACAATGCATTCAGTTTGTCTGCATGTGATACTCCGACCCAAGTCTACTACTGAAGATAGGAAATATATAGTTCCATTTTGAGAAATGCCTAATTCATTTACTAAGACAGCTGGGCACTGTAGTTTTTTGCACATATTATTTAAACAAGAGTTAAAAGTGTATTTGTAGGGGACTATTTTCAGCTGTGGATTAATACACATATGGTGATCTAGTGAAAAAAGAATGCATGTGAGATTTGGACAAAATTAACGACAGTATTCATGTTTATTCTAATGAAAACCATATCACCCAGTGAAACAATGTAGTCCACTATGTGTTGACTTTTGTCTTTTCATTGGATTTGTCGACAGTAATGAAAACAGACTATTGCAGAATGTTTGCTAAAGTATGCTATCACGTTACATTACGTGGGAGTAGGTCAAGTGCAAGTGGCGACCCAAATAAAGTCAAAGTCGTGGTGCTGGTGGTTGTTGAAAAGAACATAAGAGGATTAAAAAAAACTCCAACACACAACTGAAACAACTTCTTATTCCGGTCTCAATGGTGAGATTTACTATAATATTATGATAAGGAAACTAGACACAAAGTTTAAAATGTTAGATTTTCTATCGATTCAAACTAACTCGTAGCATATCCTTCTTCCACCAAATTCTGTACAATTTTGTTTTTTCTTTTAGCCACATGAAAAAATATGTATTTTTTTTTTACTATGTAGCTAGGAAGCATAAATTTAAACAAGTGTGGAGAATTAAGCTTTCAGTAATAAATCAGTATTTACTTGGGTTTAACTGGATCAATGAAAGTTTTCTTTCTGCATCAAGACGTCAGAAATCCAAATAAATTCCTCTCTACGTCAGCAGTTGCACAACCCCTACCAATCTATAAAACTATTACATTGTTTTCTAATTATTTTTAAAACCTCACATAAATCTGTACTGTCTATTGTTTCTGAACATTGCTCTCATTTTCATGTAATCAATACCAAATCACGGTCTTTCCAAGAAACCTCTTGTGAAACCATTAAGAAATACAGACCACATAAAATACCAACAATCGCACTAAGACTTCCTGAAACAGCATTCTCACGCACTTCGTAAAGACATAAAATATGAGCACATCCATGTGTGCAGACTGACAAATGTACACAACAGGCTTGTTAAACCACAGGAAGGCAAGGTGTTGGTCTTCCAGCTGCCGCATGGGCCCCACTGGAGAGCAGGTGTGACACTCAGAGCTCTCAGGAGATGGAATATGATGACAGCAGGAACAAGAAACATTGTTCTACCGCCATTATATTCAATGTCATGGTCCCCGGAAGTGCTATAGGGAGATTGATGATATATCATTAAAATGTTCACGGATGAAAAGACGTCTAATGTGGTGGAGAGCTGAGCAGTCAGTGGTCAGTGATAAATCCATTGTTGTGGTACAGGGTTCTTAATCCTTATCAACACTAACAACAGTGTCCCTTGTACGATGCTAACTGGTGAAGGTGGGAGGTAAATCCATCTTGGATGACAGCACCGGTTCCATACTGGTCAGCTGGCACTGCGCTAATGTGGGAAAGCAGTGGCAGTGATTTACACCCGCTGTCTCGCCCCGCAGAGAGAAGATCGCCTTTCACTGGTGGCAACTGTGTAGTCAGGACCCGACTAAGTGACCTTGGGCAAAGGGACAGAGGACGCTGCCTTCATGAAAGCAACAACATAAGATATCCAGAATGAATCTTGTTACAAATTGACTATGACCTGATGCCTGGATACTAAATTTAGTAAAAGCAGATAATCATGTCATTGATATTTTGGTCCAATGACTTTCCTTTAGACACTAATCCCTCATTATCACACACTGTCCTGGTTAATTCCCATGTTTACCACGTTGTCATGTTCATATGGTGATACAAGCACTAGAAAGTTTTTCAACATGTCGTAAGCATTTGGATTGGAAGCCACTAAGTCCCCAGAGGAGGATTCCCATATTAATAGGCTCATATTATTGTGCCCATCTCCCCCCAAACAAGGAAAAATTCCTTAGGATATAATGATCAGGATCATTAGGCTAAGCTGCTCACTGTGGGAAACAGGCACAGAATGGAACAGACTTGACCTGACCTTCCAGCACCACTGGCTGACAATAAATAATTTTAACAAAAATACAAATTGTGAGAAGAGAGAAGGCCATATAAAGAAAGAGGGGACATAAGATGAAGAATCCATGCGGGATGAGACCGCTGTAGAGATAGATTGGACTGTACCCGGGTCTGTGCCCTTATGTGACCGAACCCAGATGATACTCACTGATCAAAGCTGACACGCTGTTGAGCTTCGGGTCGTAGGAGCACTTTCCCTTCCCAGATTCCACTTTTCCCGGCTCCAAATGGAAGATTTCTTCCTGAAATGGAAAAATCATATGGAGATGGCAATAAATTCAGCACTCTTCATCTTGTCACTGTGATTCCCTCGAGTAGGGAAAATGAGGCAGCGTATGTGCTGCCTCTGACTCCTGTGGGACCTATAGGGCCGGATGGGGGATGAAGTATTAGAATAATGAGCGTATGTTCATACAGAAAAATACATGCAGGGAAAGCGAGGAATTTCTAATCCATCTCCATGCCACTCTACTGCGGAAAACAATGTGTCGTGGGCTGCTTCTTTCGGCATAATAAGCTGCATGCCAAATATCTCTCAGCTTCTTGGTGCCTTTGGGTGGGCAGGTCGACTGCTGACACCTGTAATCCAGCACAGTGAAAACAAGCCTGGGATGGAGGCTGGATGACTGATGCTCACAGCTCGTGGTATCGTAACACGCAAGCACTGAAAGGTGATTGGCAGGAATTTGCGTATGAGCGTGCGGAAAATGAAACAGTGGCATGTGATGACATGTCCTGTAGCTCCGCCTCACAGACCAGAGCATGCCCAATCCCCATTTTTCACTCCAAGCGGGGACGGAGATGGAGACATCTCTGTCACTGTCCATCAGCACTAAAGCAGGAGAGAGACGGTGGCAATGTGCCAAACTCACTTCATTGTAGCCTACACGCACCCCTTTGCAATTCCCTACTCATCTTTGATTAAAATCACCACTTGTGCAAATAAGAAGGTGCTGGCAGCTCGCTCAACACAATGCCAGACGGTGACGTGTATAAAAAAAAAGGTCACAAACATTTATGTGTACCGGAGGGAAACTGTGCCCTGAATGTGTTTTTACAACCCTGCCATAAAATGTGACCCTTCAGAGAAGTTGCAACATACTGTATGTAGAAAAGAAATTACAGACGAGAAAAAAAGTTGAAACATTTTCAAAGTGTCTCACTTCACCTAAAGCCCCAACGTCCTTCAAAAGTCCCTCTCTGAGGTTTAAAGTGCTTGGAGAGCTCAAACAGTGAAGACATGTTCAAGTATGTGGCTCTTTTATTTCCTTTGCTGCATAGCTAGTTGGCTACAGATGGCTGGTGTTTGCTCTGGGCTAACAGAGCCTGCTGTGGGAGTGGGTCAGACGCTGACTAGTCCTGCCGCCTCTGTGGGAGAGCCTGTACCACATTCCTACAGAAGGTGGAGGGCAGCCGGCCCAATATCCAAGTGGTTATGGCACATACCACATGGGCGCAAATGCCGCCAAGAAATGAGACCTGGGTTAGATTCCTGACCAGCCAGGCCTTTCCTGTCACTTTCCTGCTCTCTCTTCTACATGTTCTGTCTAATAAAGCCAATGAAAATGCCATAAAAATGATCTTTAAAAAAAAGATGGTGGGGGCTCTGTGGGGTGAAGGACTGATGGGTGGGACATGCTGCACTGTGTCAGATAAGCAACATGAATGTTTTGGGTATGGGCACAGCTAAATATATAAGCTAAATAAGAATGAACATGTCATGCATTGAACAGCAGCAAAACCCTGTTTAATTAAATTTGTGCCGAGTATGTTTTTTAAGCAGCCTAATAAGCCATTTCCACTTGATAACCCAGCTCCCATGCAAAACGTGGCATTTAACGCAGATGCAAAGCATCAAAAGGACAATGACGAAAAAGAAAAGGATGCTCAGACAATGAGGCTTTCAAAAAGAAAACATGAATGAAACATGAGGGAAACAGAATGACATGAAATAAAATGCATTTCCAAATTACACAAAACGTTAAGGTTGTGCATGGACTGAAAAAGATGCATGCCAATTGTTACAGAGATAAACAAACGATGACCGAGTTAAAGATGGTGTTGTCGAAATGCGCTCAAACACAAAGAGAAGGAGCATGCTGCTGGTGACCGCGAGCCCAGGCAGTATGCAGGGCTGCGGTGCAGACAGGGCCCACATCGCACCTTTAGTCCAAGTGTCTCGTGCACCGCGCTGGGTTCAGCTGCGCGGCTAGCCCTTCCTCTGGCCTGGGCCATCTGCAGATACATGGATGTCTAAAACAGGAAACAGCAATACAGTCCGGATGTTACGCCACTGATGAAGAAGGATCAAGGCCCTTCCTGACCCTGTTGCAGATTGCTCGAGCCTGCCCTGACTCCCAGACATGATGAGAAACTCCTCAAACCAAAACTATTGCAAGTCAATAAAATGCAAGAGCATGAGGGAAATATATAGATGCGTGTGTGCAGGGAATGTGTGTAGCTTTAAATGACCAGATGGTGGAAAAGGCAACAATAATAGTTCTCTATCCTGTGGTTGAGTCAATAAAGGCTGTCACAGTATGCTACATGCATACCACTAAAAGCTGCTGCCAAAGCAAAACATTTAGCTATTGCAGTTTACAAAACCTACAAGGCTCGTATTTTCAGCACGAGGCATTTTAGGAATATATCCTGCAGTGGTGTAATCAGACGACAGCAATCTGTCTGCATTAATAATGAGAAAAAAAATAACTTTTGTGTGCGTTTTGTGTGTATGGCGTGTGTCATTTCATGTTTTTGCAATCATGGTGAACTCCCCCAGCCCAGCTGAGTAACGTGCTCACGGGGGGACGACTCAAACCTGTCTGTTCAGTGTGACGGAGAAAATAACAGCCGTCTCATTAATGGACTAGAACTGGAACATTCCACTTGCACCCCATAATGGGAGCTCCCACTTCCAATTACCCAATGTCTCACATGGTAGAGGCTGGCGGGTGGCCTGGGTGGATGCATGACGGGGTGGATGGATAGGTGAGCGACTGGATGGAGGCCCTTTGTTAGTAAAGGGTCACGTAGGAACCGTATGCAATAAGGGACTCATGCGAGCCGTGCTTGCTGTTGCAAGTTCTCTGTGATCTCGAGGGAGAGTCCAATGGGAAATTTACTTTTTATTTATTGCTTTTTATAAAAGTCCCTTGTTCATCATTAGGGAACAAGTGTGATATTTAAAGAAGAGTGAGGTGTTAAAGGGGAGTATGGCGAGGTAGTGATGCCTGGCTTGGTTTAGGAAATTCAAGCGGTCCCATTAAAGGTTGAGACTAAACAGAGTAGCTTTAACAGTTCACTGGGGACAACAGCTGTGTGTTGGTGAGGCTGGTGTGCTTTGCCATATGGGGATGCATGGCACCACAGGCAGGCTTAATGACGGAGGAAAATCATCATAAGGTGGATGGAGAGTAAGAACTTGGGTAAGAGAAAGAAAAAGGAGGCAAGCTGTGCCATTCATGATGCAGATGGAGAAAGCTGTTTATGTTTGCTATGGTCGCCTTCTTAACCTCAACAATCATCCGGTGTTTAATCCTAACCTGAGGTTTGCGTCCACGGTTGACGAAGGTACAGACTGGATTGTAAGCTCCCGTCCCACAGACGTACAGCTGAGTGCGGTTCCATGGCTCGATCAGACGGATGAAGTTTGCACATTCCTCCTGGAAACACAAAGGCTGAAGTAAATTAAACTGCATTAAACATCCAAATGAATAGCAATTCACAGTCTTATTTTACTGGTGCACCTCCTGCTGATTTACCGAATGCTGACCGAGTCTAATTTAAAAGTATGCCAGTAATACTGTGCTCTTATATATATATATATATTTGGGCAACGTATCAAACTATCAGCCAGTGGTGCTGTGCTCCCCACCCAGGTCTGGCAGACAGGATGATGGTGAGATTGACCGAGCTTCTGTGCTCCAATCCGCTCCTGTCTCCTTGGCTAGACAAGAGGGAACCAGCGTTTTACTGGGCCAAGCCTGAACCAACAGGTGAGTGCCATTTTAACAGGTTCCCCACATTAAAACCGGTGGGAACAATGGAGGGAGTTGTATACTTTTAATGCACTGCATTTAAAAAACGATATATTTTCTTTTTCAGGCTATCAAGTTGATGGAAATCACCTCAACTGAACGACCCCGCTGTGGTTATGAGCGTTGTCAACACGCGTACTTACATTGGCGTCTTTCCCACTCACAAGGCACTCCATCCTTCTTCGTTCGGATACTGGCCAGTGGATCTGCAAGAGGGAAACAGAGAACATTTTATAGCTACAATCCAGCCCGTTATACATCACTGGCATTTATTAGATTTTTGGGCTAAAATTGCAGAAGGGATATCCACCCAGGCTAATATTAGTCCTGTTGGGATTGTCATAACCCAGTTACAGCGTTTTAATGAACCGACACCAGAAAAAGTGCGCTCCAACAAAAACTACATGTGAATTAACCAAAATGGCTGCTGCTGAGGCAATAGAACAGAACATTTTGCTCTGGGGGCAGCTGCTGTAAGTGCTGAGGTAAAGGCGCTTGCTTCATCCCAGTCTAACAGCCCATTTTCGGGGTCGGGGTGAGGGGAGGTGGAGCATGGGAAAAGGTCTTACAATATGTGGGTCCTTGTTGATGTCATGCAGGTCCAGGGACAGGATGTGGTCCTTGCTGCCAACATACATGCGATCATGGTCCTCGTCCATACGAAGGATCCGGTAGTCGGATGTGTTGAGGAGGTAGGCGAAGTGATGAGCGGTACCGGTAGATCTCAGCTCTGTGTGGAGACAGAAACGTGTCCATTAATGGCAGCTGCACTCACATGTGCACATTTTCACACACACACACATGCATGCACAACTGACACATTCCTCATGCCACTCCTGCATACCCGCGCAGACTTATCTGATGGTTTTCCACCAACACTGCTGTAACTTAACACCACACATTAGAGACAAGCGCTACTGAGTGTCTGTCACACTGTGTTGATGGCTTAATACCGCCTGAGTGGATCAAAAGATCGAGGAAGTCTCTCATCGGCAGTCTGTGACTTCGAGTGGGGAGTCAGGAAACAGATACAGTAGTTTGACACTTGGATATGATGTTTACTAGAAACTTATACCACACACAGAGTACAGTAAGTTGCGTCTACAGGATTTCAATGAGTTTAAGTTCATCCATCCCTGCTTGGACGCCACTCTCTAAAGGTCAGAGGAGTGCACGCGTTTGGTACCACAATGCAGTCAACACGCCCTTACATGTCGAGAGTAACCCAATCTCCCTACAGCTCTGTGTTGGAGTGTTTGTTTGATATGTTCTTCTTGGTTCAGCAACCACGTACAGGCAGAGCAGAGAGGCCACAGCAAAGACAGCAAAGGCCCCAATGCCCCACCATAGACAAACACACTCCTTCGCAATCTATAGGGGAGAGGCATTAGAGGGTGGCATTCACATATTGTTGGACAAACACAGAAGTTTCACTCAAACAGCAGGAAAGTCCCATTTCACTGTTTAGCTTTATTCTACAACCAACAGACCACAGAAAGCTGAGACAGAGAACCACACGTCTGAGGTTAACCCGAGTTCTTCTGTGTTGACTTAGCGGCCAAAATGTGGTGAAGGGAAACCAGAGGATAAACTGTCGAATACAGTTAGCTGTGTTTGACTGTTTACATGTGACATATCAGAACAGAGGTGTGCCAGTGTATAATTAAGGGAGCGAAACATGAAATGAAGTCGACGTGGGGTGTCAGACCCTAAAGGCAACACCTCAGACTTTTAAATATAGGGGTCATTTCCAGATTTGAACATGTTTTTGGGGCAGTATTTTCTGCAAAGCTCTGTATGCACAGTCATGTCCCATGTGTTTGAAGTTGCTGAGAAACATTCCTGTGAAGCTGTTGGGTGTTTCTGAGGAAGAGGTCTGGACACCCAAGCATGCAAAGCCATCAACATGTCCACCATTGGGCCTTAAAATAAACACCATCTAGAGACCTTTTTAAACAGACTCCCTATGGAATCTGATATTACCAGTCTTTCCAGCCAGATCTAAATTTAACACGGGGTTACGTCAATAAGCAAAGATTAATAGCATTAGATTTGCTATATTTGTATAGTTTGATTTAATAACTGTGCCCACCAAAGGAATGTTTACAGGTCAGCAGAGTGATTGGCAGCTGTCAGAGTTCGGCGAGGAGGAGCTGCAACATGTGGTCGGACCCTGTGATTATTTGTGTTGGAGTCTCAAGTTGAATGATGAGTCCCCATACACTCTGAATGTGTGTCTGTGTGTGCGGATAAAGTGAAACACACAGGATAAGAATGCATTGTACACGCACACGCGCGCAAATTCCGAAAGGCCAGTCGAAGCCCTTCCTGACGCAGGTTGTCAGCGACTCCTCAGTGTGTGTTTGTTGTCAGAGAGAAGCTGGATGGGACCATCTGTCAGCCGAGGAGGGAATGTGAACAGTGCAGAGCAACAACACGCCCTACAGAGAGCTGCACATTAGGAAACAAACACATGTGTAATCTAATCTCACAGTCATCTGATAATACACTGATAGCAGCCTGGTCTAAATGTACTCTGCAGCGTGTCTGAACTCTATGTCACGGCTAAAACATGAATAATGAACTCTAATGGAATGTCTTTCTTCACACCTTATCCTCCACATCCACTTGTAATGTAGACCACACCGCAGAGAGCTGTTAGATGATGGTGTTGTCGAAGAAATCTAACCCTGCCTGTTCATTAAGACTGAACCAGAACTAGCTATGGTTCTGTTGCAGTAGTATTCCCATCCAGGGCTCATGCCAAAGCCTACATGCCGTTGGGCTTTCTTTTGCTGTGAGAATAAAGCCGTCGGGACCTTTAAGGGGTAAGAAATCTGGGACAAAAAGTGTGAAGTCATTCCAGCTACTAGACATCATTCCTTATCCTGTCAGCCTTTCTCAGCTCAGTCCCAAAGTCAACCTTCGCCTCAGGCAGGGCCACATGGCATTGTGCTCGTTTGAAATGTTGATCGAGGACGTATAATGGCAGCAGACTGAGCTCGGCTGCAGCTCCGCTCTGGAGGTCAGACTGCCCAGCGGGTCCCTGGGCTGACACCGGTGCCAAGCAAATACCCAGTCACAGAGGGACTGCAGTGCTCAAGAATGACACAGTGGAGTGGCTCTTTTGATGGCCACATTGAAAACATAAAGGAGAATCTGTGGGGTTGTGATAAAGTTGTAATTCCCAGAAGGTGGCAGAAGCATGTTTGTGCTACTAAGCTAAGTTTCGAAGCAAAAACTAAGGTAAATCCAATTTGCAAATGACCCGTGATCTATTGAACCGGTCACAGGTATATTAGACTGCACACTCAGTCCACTGTGTTCCAGACTCAACTACAAATTTGCAGCAGGAGATTACAATTTCAAACTGGAAAAGCTCAGAGAGATTGAACTTCTGTGCTCTTTGTCAGCCACATTAGAGCATGACAGCATTTTCCACACACAGACTTATCCCTGAGATTTAAAAGGCTGGGAGCAGAGTACGAGTGTGTCTATTAGAGCCAGATAAACTCTTAAAGTAGCCCATTACTGCGTGTATGGCTTAGGTTCACTCTGGGGGGTCTGCACACAGACACAGCGGGAGCTTTGTTTCAGGAACACACCGCTTCCCCCCAGTGGAATGGCAATGGCTCTATTAGAGGTGAAAGTAAGCCGGTGAGGGAACCTGATCCTCACATTCAATGTCGGTCCCTTTCCTCATTCACTTATGTTTTTACAGTAGCATTCCTGCACCTGCACGCCAACAGGAAGAGGTCACTTTTTAAAATGTCTCTCATTTTCAGTGTTTTAGTGCTCGGAAACTTAAGCGATCACACAGGAGTGAGTCCAGACCTCTCAGTCCACTCTCCTCCGTCTGCTGAACACAGACAATCCTCTGCTCTCTCCCAGCATCTCGAGATGCTGTTGGCCGACACAGCTCGCTGCCTGTTCCCACAACTCAACCCTGCACTCTGGCAGCAAGAAAGATCTTCGTTGGTGTTTGAGTACTGACTTGGACGAGGCCTAAAGACACTTAAGTGTAATGGAAGCTTTAGAGACACCTGCTGAATGTTGTGCAGAGTCACAGTGACTTTACCTTATGGGTAGAATTCGACTGATCTGGTTTCTTCAGTGCCGATTATCAGTAATCAAGGAGGCTAATAATCCATATTTGGAACCAATATACATTTGCAGTTAAATTGAACTCCAACACAAAACTTTGCTGAAGTGCCACTGTTTATTTATCTTTTGCATATATTTGATTTAACATTTCTGACATGTAACCAAGCAAATAGTGCTGTATGTGGGACATTACTTGAGAACACTGGAGACCACAGATAGAGAGTATCTGTGGCACACTTTAAATTATTCATTGGTAGAATAATTTCATATAAACAACGATACCGATAATCTGAAGAATGAGGAACACTGGATCTGATAACAGTAAATTTATTCTACTTACATGCATATTTGACTTACTTGTACTTTCCCTCCATTTTTTTCTACTTTACCCTTCAACTCTACTACAAAAGCAAATAAATGCTACCCTACATTTCTTTGGTAGCTACCCATGATCATGTAAAACACAGTGATTTTTGATTACCGTTTGATAATGTTAGGTTTCATATGTCTAAGAGTTGTTAGCAGTCCCACCAAACCTCCTAGATCATTAACCACTATTAAAGTTATCCAGTGATTTTCAAAAAATCAACGATTAGAAAAAGGAAAAAAAAGAGATTTATGTAATAAACTTCTTTCTTCGTTCCAACCCCATTAAATCATCCTCCATTATATTTATCTTGTGGGAGGCCTGATCCCTTGGGTTGGGATCCATTTGACTAAAGCGCTTGATACATAATAATAAACTGCATTTACTTTTACTTAAGTGGGATTTAAAATGCAGCACGTGCAGTGTATTTACACTGTGGTACTGGTGCTCTGACTTGAACATAAGTACTTCAACTAAAGTCAACTTGAGCCAGTTTCAGCTTATTCAATGTCAAAGTCAGATTCACGGGCTAACAACACGCTCATTGTTCAATATTTATAGATAGAATAGAGTCTTTGGGGGTTTGAGGTCTTTTCATGATCTTTTCCATACCTGTAGGTACATGTTCCAGGGAATCCTCATGAGACTCTCTGCAGACTTTAACCTTTAAAAAAGCACTTCATCCTCACACACACACCATCACTACCTGCTTCACCAGTGCAACACTAGAAGGTTGCCTCTGTTATTTCTCTGCCTGCATGCACCACTGTTAACTACAAATATGGTCTTTGCATGAAAGAAGAGGTGAGCAGAGAAGTGTGTCCGGTAACAGTGAAGCTGGGCCAGCACTAAAACAACACAGATTTTTTTTAATTGGCTATTATAATTTCATTGCATTCATTAGATTTATTTCCTGAGATTAAACACGGGTTGTAGTGACTGAGTACTTCATTCACTGCAGGAGACCGTCTGCCAAAGTAATGCTGCACATGCATGTTCGCAGATTGGTGCAAGAGTACGTCTGCAGTGGAGATGGTCGGCAGGCTGTGGTCTGTGCAAGTGTTAGTCTGGAAAAATCCGACTGCAACCTAAACCATTATAAGTGCAAATGTATTTTCGTAAGCTCGCCTGGTTAAATGAGGTATAGAAACGTAGGGGAGAAACATGCCTCACTGTCAGACTGAGCCAGCCCTCCTCCTCCTCCTCCTGAGAGAATAGTTGGCTGCTGACGGTGATCTCCGGGGCTGCAGGCCTGCATGTTATAGCATATCTCTCCATCTTAAATTAATAGCCAGCGGGCCGAGTTTACTTTGGAAATATGTTTGGACAGGAAAAGTTCACTGGCATGGAGCACACTCTCAAGATCACATCTCCAGAAACAAGAAAGCGCACTGGTCAATGTTGTCCTATTATGAAGTGATTTCCCACCACACTGTCACACAAGGGAACGAGGAGGCTGGATTTTATGTATCATATTGAGCTGTTAATGCGTCCTACCTCGCGGTGCGCTGCGGTAACATTAGAACTTCCTCTCATTAAGGAGCGATTACTGCATCCAGCGTGGCTTAACAGTACACAGCCCATCCCACTCATAACTTTCCTGGCAAATTCACAAGAAGCATCAGGCAAGTGATTGGATCATGGAAAACTTCAGGCCGTGTGTTTAAACAAAACACTGACAGAGCGAGAGAGAGAGAATTAAGAGGAGGTAAATACACATCCTGGCACTTGACAGCGTGGTGCTCACTCTCTACATGACACTGATATGGGTGATCCACCCCGCTGCATATTTCTCTGGTTTCAAATTGGGTAAATTAAAAGTGCAGGCCACTGCCAGTATTAGTGCAGAGCATGTTGCTGCTTGAAGCCTCCAGTGCTCCCTGTAGAGAAGTGCGGAAGGTAAGGAGGATGGGGGAGGTAATGGGAAGAGACAAAAAGTTTGCGGTTTGTTAACAGGAAAGAAGCGATGAGCAACACGGATGAGAGTGTGTAGCAATGATCTGCTCCGTTCACGCCTCTGTGCCATTCAACAGTGGAACATGTGGTTGATAACAGAAACTGTATCTGCTGCATCAACCTGTGCTTCTGTCCAAGGATCCCTACAAGACTCACATGAAACATTATAACACAAGCTATGATCTGTTTAACTGAAACAACTCTAAATTATAAAGTGCAGTCTTAAATAAGGTTTGAGTCAGTGTTCTAAAGTAGTGTAATAAAGTGACAGAAATACCCTGTTAGCTGCTGGCACATCACAAACAAGCTGCACTACCTGAGCAGTGTCCTGAGGCAGTTTCCAACCCGTCAGAAAGAGGTGCGTTAGTTCACACACGCCGGAGTGGCAGGAGTGATAATTAGGGTGTTTAAGAGGGGGGCGGGAGAGGTGGCGTGCTCTCACACATCAAAGGCAGCGCTTGTCAGGAATCCTGGCCAAATATTTTGAATGCTGTCAATGCAGGGGAGGAAAACTCCAGTTAAGACAGTCTTATTACTTCTCAGAAGGCACGCTTCATTGCAACCACAATGGTGGAGCTGCACAAAATAAAAATAAAACATTCAGGTACTTTTTGGGGGAAAATTGTACGGTTGCCTGGTTGGAAGCGGGGTCAACTTTTAACAAGGTGCAGTAATGAGTTGAGACGCCACAGGCGACAGTGCCACAGGTTTAAGAGACTCACTCGACATGACACAATTCTCATTAATTTGCGTGTGTCTTAGTCACTGAAATATTCATAAGTGTCTGCTGCCTGTGGACCTGCAGAAAGGTGCAGTTATTCTCTTGGGCATAGTTGTTAACTTGTTTGTTACGTTTGCCAATAAACCGGAGATGAACCTAAGAATCAAGGCTGAGCACACGGACAGCTGCTATCTGCTGTGTGATCTGGTAGGACGGTGTCAATCTGTCTTCATCCTACTCTAACACGGCCTTCTAATGTTGCCTCAGCAGATTTGCTTATCTATTACAAATGTGCCAATCCTTCTCAGTGGGAGAATATTCTTGGCTTGCTGTGGAGTGATGCTTTGGTCTGACTGAACATTACTGCTTAGTTATAGCAAATTACAGTTTATTTGTGCAATAAACTCTAAGTTGTATTTACCTGAATTTTAAATAACTGTCTTAACTGCCACATTAATGTTCAGTGAATGAAGTACAGTTGCCTTTTTTATGTGTGCTGATGAAGCCAATTTTAGCTACAGCCTTTTAAAAAGCAAAACGGGCTATTCCTCATTAACCACCTTTATCACCCTACAGGAATTCTGTCCTGGTAAATTTGCTTATTTTCCGTACAAGAATACTGACTGGAAGTCCTTAACCACCACAGAAGTCTCTGTCATGGTGGCTCATTGCTGGCTAAACACCCAAAATGCTCTCAGCCACACAAACATCAAAAACCACCTCACCTATCAACAACAATCAATATTTACACATGACACAAGTAAAATACCAATAACAAAACTACTCATCGGCTTGGTGGCTAGTCTGAGTGACAGTCTCCTTGAATTGCTTGCTACAGTATTAAACACAGCAAATGAGCAGTAAGAGCCTGCACCTGGTGGAGCAAACTTTCATTTATGTCTGAAAATTTCTTCTGCCTTACTGAGTTAATATATTTTTTGTTGGTTAGATTATTAACAGCAATCATTTTTTTAACAATTAATCATTAAAACCCCTAGCACCACTGCACAACCTTTTTTGTGTGAACCTTTTAAAATATTTGTCTCAGATGATTTCCATCCAGATATTACTGAGTTTATACAGTAGTAGTGGGGTTGGCTTTTATCCAGACGCCTCTATCTGAGAGTGCTCTCTCTCTTATCTCAATCTAGCACCACTTTCTCACAGCGATTTCCGGTATCTGCACGATAAGAAAGCACCAAATATAGGGGCAATCACTGAGCACACTAACATGGAGATTAAAGAACCCTCTTCTGCCTTTTGGACAAGTGTGTGCCCGCTGGAGGCCTGAACTGCCACCTGCACTGCTATCTTGTTAGCAGAGCCACTTCTACTCAGCGACTTTCGGGGGCCCACAGATCCTTCCTTCACCCTCCTTCAACGGCTTCTTTCAACGCAACTTGTCTTCATGTCAAACATTACATGAGTTATTTGGGTTTGTGTAAGCTGCACGCTTCAAAGCCGATAGACAAGTGACACAGTTGTTAAAGAATGCCCGTGTGATTACTGGAGAGTTGGTATGAGGTTAGTCGCGCTGCTAAATGAAAAGGAACGATAACAGCATGAGAACGCAGCAGCTGCTTGCCTCGGCTTAGTCACTCCGCGGGGCGGAGGATAATAAAAGTGGTCACGGGCTCGGCCACTGTGTCACATCAGATAGGATGCGTCATTCAGCAGATAACAAATAAGCAAGGGCACCGCATCCAGAGATATGATCTGACCCAGTGGTAATGCCAAAGATCCTGACCCACAGAGGAATGGTAATCTATTGTGATGTGCTCTGAGCTTCACCGCATCCTCTGTGTGTTTGGTGGAGAGGCAGACTCTGTAGCTTTCTGCTTTGAAAGAAAACACAGACATAACAGCATGCCTGTACAAACACCTGCCCCATATGCACAAAGCATGAACACAAGCAACTTTTCTAGATGCCATCTTACATCAGACTTGGTCAAATTAACAAGGCATGACAACAAGAACAAGATTACAGTTGGCGCAAAACTCATTCATTACCAGTAAAAATCATCTGTCTTTTACTGTAAATTCTGCAGGAAAACACATATTTTTAATAATCCAATATATGAAAGTTGATTTCAGTTATAACAGTAGGTTATGGGGTATGTACAAGAACATGGATGACATGGAATACCCGTTCAAGTTGCGCCAACTTATGTAAACTTGTACTCAAAGGCATTTATAGTGTTGCATCGACTTGTGCACACAAGCATCAGCAGTACAAAGAAAGACGACTTTGAGAGCGGAGCTGAAATCTCCACACCCCTGACTGATCACTGAAGCTTACAAAATATGCCAAAAATGAGAAATTACCATTTAACCATTGAAGCACACTAGAGCAAACAATCCATAGACTCCAATTGTTATGTGTGGTAGTTAATTTGGCAGACAAAAGTTGTGAAAGTATTCTGCTTTGTGATCTGGTTTATGGTGCGTTTTTGTGAATATAAAGGATGTTATTGGTTAATCACACAGGAAACCATATTTGGACATGTTGCACTTTAATAGTGTAAAATGAAAACATGACTATGAACAAAGAAATCACGTCAAATTATCACTGTAAAAAGAATCAAAACACTCATTCAAGTGTGTGCGATTTTGATACGATTCCCTGCCAGGCTTTACCAACCATTAAACCGCAATAAAGAGAATCTACTTTGCTATTCATGGAACGCTGTTGTGTGTTGTGTTGCTGTGAGCTCCCTCACTAGGGAAAAGGTGTGACCCTCTCTTGTCTCAACACATGTTGAATACGATCCGTCATAATGGATATCACACATCATTAACCAGCGCGTCTGTCCTCACAGTATCTAGAAGCTGCACCACAATGCTTCATGTCAGTGTGACACCTTCCTTTTTACCACCGTCGCCACCTCGTTACTACCGCACCTCGCGCCCTTCCACTCCCCCGGTCAACCTGGGGGGTTCACCCGCTCTATAATTAGGAGCCACTGTAGTGCCCCACCCCTCCTGCATCCACTCCCCCTCTTTGCTAATGGCACCAATTTGTATTCACTGTCACCTCTGATGAGCTCTCATGCGGAGAGATGGCCTTATCACAGGGCCTCTGGCTCCCATCACCTAAGCTCCTCTCCTGTTGCCTGCCAAGTCCAGCATGCTGATGGACAGGCAGAGAGGGTGAGGAGGGTGAGGGGGAGGAGGCTCGTCTCCGTTTTCATGTAAACTCTTGTAACAGCAGACAGATGTGCGCCGGTACAAAGGGCAATGAAGAAGCGATGACCAAAACCTAAAAGTGCATCACTCGGAACATTTTAAGTCAATAACCTGCCCTGCTGGACCTGCGCTCTCTCTCCAAACAAATGAACATCCTTCTCTCAGTCTAGTAGAAACATATTAAAGCAGAGGTCCAGCTGAGGAGGATGTGAAATGTGGAGAACTAGTAGGGAAAGAGATCCTCCCTTGAGAGTCTTGATCTAATCGCACACATCTGCAAAAACACGGCTCTGTTTTAACGGACATGTGTTTTATTAACAGTCTCCACCTGAACAGTGACACGTCTCACCCTGTCTTCATCGCACAAGTCAATTCCTGCAATGCTTTGGCAGAACCCTCATACCTACTGTTGAGGTGCATTCTCATTCACAAGAAACTAAGCTCAAAAGTTACTAGTCGCTGCCTTCGTCTGAAGCAATCTGAGCTCTTCAGGTCGTATTAATGGCACAGATGCCTTCACCTTCTCTGGACGACACTCGGATAAAACCTGCTTTGGCACATGCTGGTCAGCAGTGTTGCTGCAGCCTGAGCCAGGAGACACGAGGAGGTCAGAGTTCGCCGGGCTGCAGTGGCAGTGCTTTATGTTCTGGTTTAATCTGGGATTAGCTCAGGGTCAGGGTTATCTCTCCTCAGCCTGAGTGGAATCAGGAAACAGGGATTGCCTGGGGTAAAGTGGCATTACTGGATAGCCTGTCCAGCATCGCAATGAGCCTGTGTTCAACAGTGGTTAAGAAAAGAGCGAGAGTGTATGTTGAGCATGGCTCACTGGGCTCAAGGTTGTAACCTCTCTGCCATCACTCCAACACTTCCCAGCCCAGAATTCCAGCTCAGTGGAGATCCACATGAACTACGACTATGAATTACTACACCCCGAGACCCAATGAATCACCGGGATATGGTATCTGTCTCGCCACAGTTATGTGCATACCTTCTGGTTTCCTGAGCGCATTTAGCATGGTAAATTCATTTTAATGCTGATTTCGTACAGAGGCCAGAGGAGCAGAGTTATTTATATTAGAACAACAAAGACAGAGCACTGCAGAATTAGCAGAGGAACTTTGAGGAACAACAGCCACAAAGACTCAACATTAAACTGTGGCCTGAAAGAGCCCTGTTACCTTTAGCCTCCCTTATCTTAACCTGGCATGTCTCAGCTTCATGTCAGACTATAATCCTCACATAGTGGACACACTCAGAGGCAGAGACACACTTTACCGGCTCTGGTTCTGCCGTCTGAGTCCAGAGGGTGTGTGCACCTGGCCAGGAGACCATGTTATGAAGATGGATCACTCTCATTCACACACTTTGTTAAATGCTGGAGAAACTCTCTGTGAGAAAAGAAAGGATTTTTACTGAAACCGTTCTGCCCTTCACCAAAAACAGGATGAGACACAGACACACAAATTGTTACCCCTATGAACCCTGAATAGTTTCTTGATGGTTTTTGCTCCTGTCACTTTTTTTACTCACTGGGGGCTCAATTTTTACAGCAATAAAGTCCTGCACCTCTATAGAAATAGCCCAACCATGGCTAGAAGTAGAGAGAACTCAAAAAATGTCTTTACTGCAGCATAACAAAGGTATAATACCATAAATCCTTACAAAAATAGATGAAAGTTAAATCTGTGTAACCTTTGATTTTACCAACACAGGGGAAATAGTGGCTCTTCATACAGATATTTTCCTCCTTACATTTTAAATTTGTTTCCATCCTTATGTCCTATGGGCTCTTTGTAAATGTAAAGTTCACATTAAAAGTCTCCGAATTTTTCTCACATGACTGTTCATTGTAGATAAGTCTCTAATGGCTTAACAGTTGCACAGAGGAGTGTAGAATTTTTTGTTTTTTTACAAAATCTGTTTAGTGCAAAGGGTTAATATTTGGCAGATTTTTGTTTCTTTTTTTTTTTAGAACAGCACACCACAGATACGTAGTTACAGAACTTGTCAGAAAGTTGAAAAGCTGATTATTCTTTCTGTTTTTTACACTTTCTGGCTCTGATAAATGGTGCAATTTTGGCGATTTTTCAAAGACAACATGCCGGCGGGATCTAGAGTCTCGGAGGGCTAAAGGTTCGGCATCCTATTAGAACCAAAAATGAGTCTCATGACACTAAATACCACAAATTTAGCCTCTAAGTTCAGTTGTATTCAAACTCAGTACGAGTTGTTGTCAAGTGGCAGGAACAAAGTGATTTTTTAAACAGCTGAAATACAGTGGATCTGTCATTTTTGTAAGAATCTGCTCAGGGGTTCCCATGGAAAATATTTGCTTTTCATCAAGAATGACACAGTATCTCATAAATATTCTTAAATGCTTATCTTGGTGATATTTCTGGTGTGATAGACACAAACAGCCACATCAAAGGGCATCAAAAAAGGCAGGTTTAAGATGCCATGGGCTGACTTCCAGCTGAGAGTTTTCTTTTATTAGTTAGTAACATAATGTTGACTGTTTTCCATGCTGTGTTCTGGTAAAGCGACTCTTTAGTTTCCAAGTAGTTTCCATTGAATGAATGGAAATGCTTGAATATTTTATTTGCATCAACAGAGCAACATGTCTTTTAAAAAATAGTGAATTTATTGAAAAGGACTTTCTTGGCAATGTGAATCCACCGCTGAGAAAACTATTTCAGGGAAATGCCTCGGTGCGACAATACATCTGTGTGTCTCTCAGGTGCATCCTGACAGCCAGTGGAAGATTTACAGTTGAACAGACACAGGATACGGCAACCTCATGGATCTGACACCAGTGGGCCACTATCATGCCCCACGGTTATGAATGCCTTATTTGTTAAGCCAGTGTGGGGTCACAGCGTGGGAGGCCAGTTGTTCCAGCCCCTTCCTGAGAATGACACGGAGGCACGACAGC
Source organism: Chromis chromis (assembly GCA_900302755.1). Lineage (NCBI taxonomy): Eukaryota > Metazoa > Chordata > Actinopteri > Pomacentridae > Chromis > Chromis chromis. The sequence continues at coordinate 22,345 of OMNN01024000.1, forward strand.
TTGTGACAGCAGCCATTGTGGCTCTGCTCCAGGTCTCTTCCTCCCACCAGTCTCCCACTGTTCCCTCATCCTGGGTATGTGCACACGGTGCCACCTCAGCGCTCGTCTTCCTGTTTCTTGGGTGGGCAGGTTTAAGGAGAAGTTGTGGGCAGGAAAGCCTTTTACGGTTTTATTTGCCGTGTGGAGTTTCTTTGGCCATCAGTCACACTTAACATGAGGCAGATGAGTTGACAGAAGCGGGAGGCTGATGGGACGATAGGACGTCCCCCCTCTCTCTCTCTCTATCTGCTCTCTGAACAGAGGCAGATGACCAGTTGAGTTCCGATGCGCCCCTGATTCCCAGCCGTTGCGGACAGGAAGTGGGATTAGAGGACAAATCCCATTTTCCAACGCGTATGTCAGCAGCTTCATTGCGTTTTTGCCTCATCACTTACTTTCTCCATTCAAAGGGAGCTCATCTGAAATAAAGGTGATTAGCCTTTTGTCAACAGCTTTGTGTTTTCGGCTGCCGCTGGACCCCTAACACATGCACCCATGGGAACCAAGGGCCATGGGGCTAACTCCTTCTGAACAGATCTAACACAGCTACTACAGGAAACCCAACTGGAAGCAGAAGTCACTGATTCTATTGTGCTCTCTGATGTTGTAAGCCTGCTGTTCGTAAACCGTGGTCGTTTTAAAGGGCCTTCTAAGACTCTGCGATCTTATCCTCTTTCCGAGTCTGAACAAGATAATAGGTTCCCTTAAGAACTTAGGGATCAGTCTGGTTGGATGGGTTGTCCCCAATTGACCAATTTATGTGTGAGGTTACTTTTATTAGCGGCTGCAAAAAAAAACAATTTAAAATTTAAAAAAAGGAGAAAAATAACAAAAGATTAAGAACATTAACTTATAATTACTTGCATGTTTTCCACAACATATTTCTTGACTGTGTTCAGAAATGCAACAAAGTCTATTTAATTTCCTCTATTCACCTGATCAATTTAAACAGTGCGTGGTGTTTTTGGGTTGATTGCTCCTAAGCAGTCTTTACCTTGATAGTTCCTGGGAGCATTATCTCTGTTAAGGCTATTAATTTGGCAGACCACGTTCTATGCCCATGTAAGGTGGTGTTAAGAAGATAGTGGCTCAGGGGGTGGGTGGTGGTTTGCAGGGTCAGCGAGTTTACCAAGCCGATTTAGCCATCCCAGTTTGTCACTGGTAATCTCCCGGCAGCTAACAGGGTGATAAAATCAGCCCGATAACCGGGATGGATAGAGAGGGAGGCAGATAGAGTGGGTGAGAGAGAGATGTGTTTGTGTGCATGACTTCTTAGACCTCATCCCTCAGTCTCTCTCACACACAAGTACAGATAAAAAGCATAGCATGCAGATATACACATGCGAGTGAAGCACCTCGCACACAACAAGTGTGACCAGTGAGGCTGCAGCTCACAATGTAATCATGAGATGCAACTATTCTGAAAAACTGTAGTTCCTCCACACATGCAAAACCACCAAATAAAAACAAGGTAACTCCAGATGGAAGGTAGAGAATAGTCGAAAGCAAGAAGCGTGTGAAAGGTTCCCATTGGTTCCTCCGAGGTGGGATATGGAGGTGTTTGCTTTGGCAGTGTTGACCAAAACCTCAGCCCCCAGAGGAAAAAAAAGAGCGACATGCAGCCAAAGCATCCTCGTTCTCTTCCCTCCATCAGCCCATCAGTCCGGCCTCTTTGTGGCCCACCATAAACACTTCATTCAGGAAATATGCTTTCTAAATCAGGGGAGGCTTCTCCTGTTTTTCTCACATTCGCAGCCAAACAGCATTAATCTAAAGAGGTGGGATGTTTAGAAACAAAACTCTACTGGCATGTCACCCTGAGTAAGGGGCTCGTATGCGGTGATCTTGCTGGGTTTTAGATTTCGCTCACGGCCCAGCAGGACCTCATTTAGGGACTAGCTTTTATTTAAACACGTTAGGAGGAAATGTGCTTGTCAAAATCTATTTAACAACTTCAGGTGCAAGCAGGTTAAATGGTGACATGTAGGAACTTCGAGGGGTGAAATCCAAATCCACAGGTTGTCCTGAACAAGCTCTAACTACATGGCTATACATCTTCTTTTCAAAAGTGAGTGTTTATTACAAGAATCAATTGGCTGAGAAAAACTGATTCTGACTGAATTTAACTGCAAACAGTGCTGCTGCACTTCAATTAAGTGTGGCTGTAATTGCAGACTGAAAAAGCACCTCCCAGCAGCTTTATGTCTAGCCGGGTGCAGATATGCTAGTGGCACAAAGATCGATTTCCCCTTTTCTCCTCTCAGCCGTGTTCTATCATAGTCCTGGAGCTGAAGTACCGCTGTGATTGAAAGTCGTTCTCTCAGCTCGACCTCCCTCTGGTACAGAAAAATCTGAAGAGACAAAACAAACCCTCTTTCCCACTCGTCACTCGATTGCCCTGCAGCTCTTCTGCACACTGAAATTGGCAAGGTGACCTTGATGAGGGAAATACCACCTGTCAATCATTGATTACCAGGACTTTTTACACATTCACTTAAGGGCTCGCCTTTCAAGTTTGATCAATATCAGCCAAAATGTAGTCGGGGAGTCACACAGAGGAGTGGCTATTAAGGGAGCAGTGTGCCTCAGGAAAGATGGGGCATTTTAAATTGGTAGCCCAGCAAGGAGAGCATTGTCTCAGCACACATCACACCAAACTGCATCAACAGGAAAAACAAATGGGAGGTTCCAGCATCTGTCTTACTGTCATCTGCCAGCAACAAAAGCACATCAGTCCAGCATAGAAAACGCTGAAAATGCACTGATATCAATATTTTTAACTTGCTTTAAAATGCTTTTCTTCAGGATCATAACTGCTGCGTCATGATGTTGTTTTTGGCTCCAGTCATTGTTCATTTGCAGTTGGCACTACAGTTTTAAAGAATGGCAAAGTCAAAGTCCAACTTGGTTTAGTGTAAAAGTTTACTGAGGCTTCGAAAGTACGTGAGAACTTCAAATTATTAGAGAACAAAAGGCGCTTTGTACACGGTGCAGAGTTTCGGTAACATAACACAAAACACAAATGAACCATTTGGCACGAAAGCACTATATTTGTTTGCTTCTCTCCTGCTCTCTGTGCTCACATATACTGTGTTTTAATACAGCCGAATTCCCAATAAAGTTGTTTTCATTTACATATTCTTACGTTTCTTTTACAGACAACGAAATAAGTATGAAATAGTGAATTATGGCTCTTTAAGAATACATGTAACCTGTAGTGACTTCCAGGCTGCTGCTCTGCACCACCCTGATTTTATAACTGCAATGTCGACTGACAAACTCACCACTCCCCGTAAATTTGGCTATAATTTCACAGAATTCAAAGCTACTAAAGATGTCAGTGAAAAATTGCACATTCAAAAATATACATATGTTGCACTTTGCTTAATATACAGACTGAAATTTTTCACTTTGCTAATGTGTTTGATAGAAACTTGGATTTCTACTAGATTTGCACTACTGACCTAAATGATAAGCTCTTCTTTTTTAATGTAAACCAATATTTACATTCCGCACTGTGATGCGTTATACAATGACATACAGTTTGTCAAACAAAAAATACCTTAAATGAAATGGTAATTTAGATTTTTTGTAGGATAATTAATTGTTCAGATTAATCAACTAATCAGCAAAATAGTTGATAGATTAATCTATAGAAAAACATTAGTGGCTGCCCTAGCATGAAATAATAATGTTGTTGGTTATACATGATGACTGCTCACCTGTTGCAGCTCAGATTTTGTATTTTGTATTCACTAGAACACTAGTGCCTTAAAGTTTCTAGATGTTTACCACACTAGACTTACTAAG
>OMNN01024000.1:26245-36528 GCA_900302755.1 Chromis chromis
ACAACAGGTGTAAAATTATTACCCAAACTGCCAATTTGTGACTAACTGTAGTTCTGTAGTTGTGAGAAACCATAATTTTCTTTACAGTAATGTAGGTTTTACACCGAAATAAAGTGACGGTTCCAGATCTCAGCAACTACTTGAGCAAGATGTCACTGTAACTTAAAGGAATGATGGCTATAACTAAAGGGGAGTTATCCTTTAAAATCTTTTAACACTGTTCTCAGCCGGGTGAAAAGGCCAGTTTTCTATTCAATCAAAACTAAATCCTCTTCATGTGAAGAAAACACCTGAGACAACGGTGCAAGGAATTCAGCTAATCCCTATGTGTTACTACTACATTCCACAGAAAAGCAGAGTCCATTAACGGGAAATAAAGTAAACCACGCCGAGGTAATACACCTACAGCCTCTCTCTGGAAGCCTGAAAAGTGTGAGGTGAAAAGGTTGATGCCCTGTCTCATTATTCCTGGATAGCATATTTGACGTGGAATCATCCGTAAATCTGGAGTAAATCCGGCTGGATTTTTCTATCAGGTCGGCCTCACTGTGGGTTGGTGGGAAGCGACCACGGGATTGTTGGGCTGCGTTGCCGCTAAGCCACGACTGTAAGCATCTCGCTCGGGCCGCAAACGCTTTGCACTTCCCATAATGACTCAATGATCTGAGCTTCTCAATCCCTGCCCGCCCTATCTCAGCTAATGGGGCGGCATCGTGGTCCGTCACAGGCTGCAATCTCTCAAAGAGACTGAGTGCACTTAGAGGTCAACATTGTTGCTCTCCAGAAGTGTTGCGCTACAACCAGGTGGAAAAAAAAGAGCTTTAAGTATCCTTCTGAACGCTCACACTCCTTATTTGACAAATCCACACTCCCTCCAACAACCGTCCTGTTGTTTTTTGTGGAGTGGTATGATATACTATCCCTATAGGACTTCCTTTTATCATTTCAATAACAAACTCGCACTTCACACATCCATAATTCTTCTGGGTGCATGATAGCCTGGCTTTGACCCCAAACATTTGAAGCTTACAAAGGGACTCCCCTACACAAACCCATGAAAAGGCTTCGAAATCCACCGTGATTTATAACATTTGAGGCTGGCATGACAGCAGAACACAGCGGGGAGTAGGTGGGAGGGGAGCAAGAGGGTAAATGAAAGGTCTAAATGGAGCAAACAAATTCACTGTACTACAATACTGGCTGCTTTTCCTTTTGGCCAATGCTACTGGGATTAGAAACTATTTTTTATCCGACAACCACAACAATAAACACTATGGATTCTATGATTTGTGGTTAAATGTCACCTAAATCCCTGTCCGTTTACTTGACTCTTTCATTTTCCCTCCCATATTCCCTCAGGGTTGTTTGACTGAGAGGAGAAGTGGTACAACCCAAAATGCACTTCCTTTACAACCACTCTAAATCCTTCGGTGCATCTACTCTGAGGGGGGAAAGTGCCCAACATTTAATCAAATTTCACTGCATCCAACCACAGGTCACAATATCAATCCCATATGACCCGGGATCAGCAGTAGGGCACAAGGCTGAAGAGTCTACTAAAAGAAAACGCACTAAAAACAAGATCCAATCCAACCTAACTCCTCATCTCTGTCCCGCCGTCATCATCTCCCTTCCTCATTAATGCAGAGGAAACTTGTCTTTCCTGACTCAATCGTGCCTGAGGTGACATCCTCACATGGCAGCAGACATACAGACACCTTGACAGCCGTGGAAATATGCGCAGCTTTGGCAAAAATCAAAACTCGGCCTCCCTGAGAGATTTTAATGACCGGTCTGCCTTTCCCCACTTGGATTTAAAATCCGACACACCTGACAGCCCTGACATTTGACTGACAGGCAGGATATCCTACACTGCGGCCCTGCAGCCCTCCTCTTGAGCAGTCCTGGCAGTAGGTAATGAGCTACAGGAGAGGTCGGAAGTATGGATTGCAAAGTGGCTAAAATACAGCTTTTGTTCAGAGTGAATTCCTAGATGGTAAAGACAAGAAACCAGAGGGGAGGAGGCACCCCGGGCCTAAACGTTAGTTTTTTTCAGTGAGAAGGTATTCACTTTCTCCCTGCAAATAGACTGGAAACTGCACAATAATCTGTTTATCTTCCGACACAAATAACAAAGAAGGGCCGGAAGAATGAAATGACAAAATGTACAGGCGAATGAAAGCATTTTGAGGACCCCATGTAACTGAGATAATTGCAGTTAGCTCCAGTTTATCCCGGTTTGAGGCAATGTTCTACTTTGTCGGAGCTTGAGGGCTCCACTTTGGAGGGAACACATTAGTGCATGTTCAGGCCAAAAATAGCAAGGTGTTAAAAAAATGTCTGAGTTGGTGGTGGTTACAGGTATGAACAAGATTTAATATGATCCAGGATTTGGTTTGAGTGATGGATCTTTGAGTTATTATCAGCGGTAGAACACGGCACACAAGTTTAGAATACTGAGAATCTTAGAACTCCTGAAAGTTAACCCCAAAGGTAGCATCCATTTTGTCTTGGTTAGGTTTAGGTAAACATCCTGCTTTACTGACTACTCCGTAAAGGGTTGGGGACCTTTTTCATAAAGGCTACAAAAATAAACCTGTGGTTGAGAAATTATCTCGTTCAAGCTATAAAAAAAAGTTTACTCAAAGTTGGAAATGGGAAAATATATAAGTCTGGAAAGGTTTGATCACAACTTAAATGCGGCCCGTCCATCCACCCTGACCTCCTCCCTACATAAACTTCATTTAATAACAACCTGCTTCATTCCTCCAGTCATAAACAACATAACCACTAGAGGGCTTCATCATTTATGTCATTTGGGGGACTGTTGTTCTTTTAATTTTCAGCGAATTCCTCTTTGGACAGAACTGCCTTGTTCTCACACTCTTCTGTGGCCCTGTAGCAACCAACAATTAACCGCCAATTTGGGATGAAACCCACCACGGGTCGAGTCCTTCGCGTCCCAAAGGGGGGACCACATTAATAGATTACACATCGCCAAAGAGAACAAAACTAGCTCCAATGTGTAAGCTGTTAATCTGGCATGTTATCTTTGGCTCTATGATGATGTAGAACAGATTCGCAGAGAGTCACGGTGATAACATTAACATAAAATCACATCAAGCTTACATGCCTTCAATTATCTCAGGCGATTTAAGAAGATGACGGAAGAGTTCCCTCGAAACTGTCAAGATATTTGAAAACCTTACAAACACTCTTAAATCGCCTGAGATAAATGAAGGCAAGTAAGCTTATTGGTTAAACTAAAGGCGAAATGAATTTCTTTGCATAAAATCACATCATTTTCAATCACAAGGCACGAAGTTGGACGGTAAAGGCAGCTAACAGTTGATTTCCTTCTGTTTGAGTGACTTTATTCATTATACTTTTATTAAGAATTGCTCTATGTGTGACAGTTTCCTAAAAAAGTCATCTAACTTGAGGGCAGATCCACTCTGTATAGACTTACATAGACTTTGCATTTATATCTTGATAAAGGTTCCGGTTGCTTACTGCTTACACAACTTATGCTTTTTGTTTGGCGGCTCATCACTTTAGCTCCTTGGTAAGTCTGAACAATTTGAGAAAAATATCTAATTGCGATTTTTCAGTCAGATATTGTGATAAAAAAAATGTAAGTCAAGCTTCAGTTCAGAATTCACTATGTGATAGATTTAAAATATGTGAAGCGGTACCATATGAGACACCATCAAAAGCGTCATTGTTACAAAAGGAGGATCCCATTAATTTATAAAGTCTTTGACAGTCTATTCTGCATAAAGTAACTGTAAACTGCAACCTTTATGATGTGCTGATATCGATTAATAGTTCAGCTCCAACAAGCCAAAGCTCACTTTCTCTCACTGTCTCTCCATCAACACTGCAGGCAATGAGCAGCTGCGAACGAGCCGGAGCCTCTCGTGATTCTCGCGGCCGCTGCCCCGCCTGCATGATGTTGCTGAAAAACATTTTAATTGACACGACAATTAAGCCAGACAAGTCAAAACAGAGCTCCTCTGGAACCGCCATGTGAGGAGAGAGCAATCTTTGTCCCCAGGCGAGTTTATCTTGAGAATGCGTAGTATTCATCTGAGATGTATGGCTTGTATCTCAGCCAGAGAGTTCAGTGCAGAGAAAATATTTGGGAATAATGTGTGATTAACTGCCGCATATATCACCACTGGGAATAGTGGGAGATTAATTAGTGTGCATCACCATTAAAGGGTCATGCCGTATTTTAGCCCATTGAAAACAAATTACGTATGTCAGATAGCTGATAGATAGTCTTTTTACAAAACTGCAAATAGGCTATTAGATTTTTTTTTACCTCACAAGAAGATTGCAAATTAGATAGCTTGCAACTGAAAAAAAAAAACTTTAAAAAAGTTGTTAATCGTGAGTCAGTTCACTACTTTGTTTCTACAACAATAATTGAAGCTGATATGATCTTAAACAACTTCCATGTCTGTGCAAGTTCAATTTAAGACCCCACTAATGTTGGCGAAGGTCTGACAAGTACAGTATCACTGTTAGGGTTATGATCTACAGTAAAATGCATGCAATTGGTAACTAATGGATTCAGACATGCAATATTGGAATGGTCCTTTTAACACATGCAGCATATTACGGACTTCATTGTTTGCACGAAACACACTTGGTTTGGCAGCAATACAATGTGGGTGAGCTGCTATGTACTACAGAGCAGCTCTGGGAACACTTATCATTGCATCATGACGCAGACAATGAGTTAAAAAAAAACAATTCTACACGTATCGCCAAGATAACACATACCGTAGATTTTTTTTTGCGTTCGTTTTTCCCAAGTGCTTCTCCTGACACGACAGAGAGATAAGCCATAAATATCTGCTCACTCCACAGCCCAGTGAGGTTAACAATGATGTATTGCTGGCAAGGGCTCGTTTTTTCAGATGATATTTATCACAATCAACCTCAAGGCCTTTTTATTTCCTAACAAGCATGAGAGGGATGGAGTCTGAAGCAAGGCTGCAGACTGAAGATCTGCTGAAATGGAGCATTTAACAGGAACGCTTCCCTTCAAAACATCCATCACTTGCCAATCCTGATTTCTGATTAAATCTGTTGTGTGCCACATTAAAAAGACGAGGGATATAAAAGCACACTGGTACAGTTTTATATCTTACATCTCTTGTTGAAATAGCATTTAATTAAAAGTATTTCTTGGTTTGATTGCTCACAGTGGAGCTCATGTGTGACACCCAAACCACAAAGAATGATAATGTCCACAGGCGCATCAACAAACATTTAATATCACACGAGAGCATCTGTCACAATAAACTCACAAATTATAATGGGGAATTAAAAAGGAGAGGAAACTCATTGACGTTTAAACTATCAGGTGAGTCGGTGATTGTCTGGGGTCATGACAGCTCTTTTCAGAGCCTGCTCAGACTTCCCCTCGGATTAACGCATGAAAGTGAATTTTCTTGACGTCTCAAGAGGCAGCCTTTGCCAAGCAGCTGGAGCACGTTGCTAAGATGGAGACGTGGGGATGTGATGTGTTAAACCTGGGAGGATGAAGGAGCAGAGGGCGGCCCCGGCTGTGAAAAGAATCATCGCTGCATCTATCAGCGACTGTGGTGTTTGCGCGCTAAAACTATTTCAGAACTTGACACAACTTGGTGGCTGGATTCTTTTCTTTCCGTCATGTTTTGACAAGGAGAAAATAACAAGATATTGATATTATGCAACTCAAACTGGGTATAATTGGAAAATGTACATGGTTTATGCTCCCATGTTGATTTTACTGCACTCTTGCCATAGCTCCTGCCAAAAGTTACTCCTGCTCTTCCTTCAGCCCTACAAACCATATAATTACTTCTGGCTTGGGATCTCTGATTACGTTGTGGAATAACATACAATATATGTGTTCTTTATAATAAGTGACGTCTGGGTCCTTGTGTCAAAACAACCGCATCCAAAAGAATCTTACACTAGGGAATGATTATTGGCGTGGCTGATTATTGTGGCTAAGCTAAAAGGTAGCCACACATTACCCTGAAACAGTCTGGAAAACAATAATTAATAATGCTTTCAGATATGGACCTTAGTGGGCAATAAAAGTGATAAAACAGTGAAATATTAAGAAAATAGAGAAGAACAGCAGACGTAAGGAGACAAACTGATATCTATGATCTGTCAATCGCACAAAAACAGAGAAGAGTATACTAATTTAATCACTCCTATTTCTATTTTCCACATTCAGTTACAGTCACCCTTATCAATGAAGAAGCCTAGTTATGAATGACAGGTTCTTGCTATGACATGCTGCTAAAACATTACATCAAGTGTATATCGGTTCCAAATCAGTTATCTGTCTTTCTTGAGCACCAATAATCGGCATCGGTATCGTCCCTAAAAACCCCATATCTGTCGATCCCAATCATACACTGTCACGTGCCACAAGTGTCTGAAATGAGGGCACCTGCTGCATCACTCCACAAATCAAAGCATTGTGCAACAGTAAGTTTTAATTCTGATGCAATACATCACCTATAAAAAAAAACATTTCAGAAACTAATTGCTTCTCCAAGATTTCCGAACACTTTCCACACACTCCAGCACCACTGGTGAGTCCTGAGGCACCTTGGAGTTAAACCTACGAACACAAACACACGGCTAAGCTTTACCATGAGCCTCCACACAGCCACTGAAGAGTTAATTCCACCGAGTGTTCAGTCCCCACAGTGTGCCATTAAAAGCGCCGCATCTCACCTAACCGTCGTTTATCTCTGCGCCGCTAATTAGTTCCGATCAATTACCTTTACTCAATGCGACTTCCACGTTTAAGAAAACAGGAAAGGCTGCTTATTCATTACTGCTCTTTTCGCCAAACTTTCAAATATTCCCCTCGGGTTGGTTCCACTAAGTTTTTTTTCTTCTTTTTTTGCTGCTGGGAGGCCTCCATTAAAAAGCCATCGCTCACCACGGGGTCCAGTGCGAGACGGAGGTGGGCACTGGGACCCCCTAGAACCCCCTTCTGTGGTTGAGCGCTGTGATGGAAAAGGGGGAGTTTAACTGACTTAATTACAGGCTTTAAAACAGCAAACACTCGTCACAGTCGAGCTGCGTTACAGAGCTCCGTCTGACAGAGTTATGAGCAGAAACACTTTCAAAGGTGGGTGACGATATCAGTCATTACCAACCTGAGGTGGAGTTGGGAAGTTTGTCGGAGCAGAAATACAACCACAATGGTGACAAATGTATGGAGGGCTGCCTGATTGCACACCAGTGGAGCTGAACTCTGGCTAAGTGACAGAATACGGATGCGTCCAACGGTGTATAGCATTACCAGGAGGACTTTCTGTGTGTGCAACTTTACTTTCTAACCTGGAAAGCTCATCCAACAAACTTTTACACTTCCTGCAACTCTATTCCTCATTGTGCACCGTGGCTGTCTGTCTTTTATTTCCACCCTGGAAGATAAAACTTGTCAGAACTTTGGAAGGGGGGAGAAGACGAGTGGGGGTAAAATCTGATCCACACTGTAGCCCATGAGAAAGACTTTGGACTGATTCAAAGCTCGGAGGGAAAGAAGTAGGAGTGAAATCCTAACCCTCTACCTTCGTCTCGCTGTCCCCTTTTCTCTATCTCGCCCTCCCTCTGTCAGAGCGCTTCATCTTGGACTCTAGGCCCGTTTGTCTTCGCACAGAAAGGAAATGCAAAGTAGGCTGCACCGAAACTCTGGGAAACGCCACGGGACGTCCCTAGGGGGGAAATTAAATACGGCCACTAAGATCCAGACAGTAAAGTGGCAATAAAGTATTCATTAACCCTCCATTGAAGAGCTAAGCGGGAAAACAAGCAACGGAGTTAAGAAGTCAAACAGGGACTTAGACACACAGTAACACCACCCCCTCTCATCAGAAGATTTACAAAACAATGAGAGACTCGGAGGAGCTCAAGAGCATGTACATCTCGCTCAGACAAGCAGGGAGATCAGAGAATCAAAGACGGGGATGTGAGTGACTGAGCAAAATGAGCAGCATTACGGCATTACCAAATAGTTTCACAAACATTCCCCCTGATGCTCATAATCCTCCATGCTTTCATATTGCAACATCGCCCAGTGTTGGTTTGGCAACACGCCAGGCTGGAGTGGAGGATGTAAACAGTCCTTTTTTGCTCCTCCTGACTTCCATTTTCCCTCCATCCCAGGATCTCATTTTTCACCTCCGCTCTAAACCTCTGTCCTCCCTTTTGCAGCCCCACAGTGGTGTTCCTTGGACCTGGACTGAGGAATCTATAGGCAGCACAGAGAAAGGCCTGCGGGATGCTGTGCGCCGCATTCATTGACAAAAAAAGGCCTGATGCCAGTTTGACGCCCACCCCCAGGTCTCCCAGAATGTGAATGAACTTCTGTGAATAAGAGGCAAACCTACACAAACGCCCCTGCAGCTATAGGACCTTCACAGGGGGAAGAGTGTGTGGGCGACGCCAAACAACAACAACAACAAGGGGAATTGCATGCCAGGGTTCCCCCACTTTTTTCACTCCTTCACCAATCAAGAGGAGGCACCGCTGCAGGAGGGGGCCTGAAAGGATGACAAAAACAGCCTGTCGGGGGGTCACCGCTGGCCCCGGCTCGGACTCAGTGGGTGTGATCGAGAGTCCATCCCCACACACTGCAATTAACACCTACTCCACCAAACCCGCAAAAGGCAGCGAGAGAGAAATCTCCAAATCAGCATTTCAAAAACCACGCCACTACAAAGGCATCAAAGTGCATGCATTGTATTATGCCTGAGTGCTCTTATGGGCTAAACTCTTCAGTGTGTCTTCCAAACAGCCTCATTTCCCCTTACCAAAGTGGAATAGTGTATGACCTCATCAGTGACCAGATGAGGAGGTGGGAAGCAGGGAGCAAACATGCTGAAAGGTTTGGATGGGAGGTGAAATGCTGACGGCAATTTACTCCTTAGATGCTCGAGTGAACTCTGAAACAATGATCTGTGCTGCATGCAGTTTCTGCTCTCTAAACTACTTTTCCCTCTGACTCTCAAACAAAACCACATGGCTGGATAGCGAGCATTTGCTGATCTAATTCACCAAATGAAAACTTGAACATAGGTTCTTTGTGTTTTCGTGAGCAAAGAGGTTCAAATGCTGCTCGTGCCTGCATTCGATCATAAAGGTGGGAACTTTATGGAACTGTAATACAAAGCCAAATTATACCAAGTCTGGCTCCGATCAGTCTGATGTTTCAGCTTTTGATCTAATACGTAATCCAGTCCAATCAATGCAATTGACTGCACTGATTAGCTGCTGATTAACAGCAGACACATCATACATGGAGCACAAGTTGCAGCTGAAGAGTGTTTTCAGGCGTTGTTTCTATTCTTGAACACTACACATGTTTTGAACACACTCAGCCTTTCCATTAGGGACTTAATCCACATGTCAGCAAATTACTTCACAATCACTGGAGTGACATAATGTTTGTGCAATCAGCATTTTTGCAAACTCTATCAACATTAATTTCAGTTCAATAAATTTTTTTTCAAATAGCGCCAATTCACAACATATGTTATCTTATAGCACTTCAAATAGTAAGGTGAAGACCTGACAAATTTTTTAAACAGAGAACCCAATAATCCAAAGTTCCTTCTGGACTACCTTTGAGAAAACACTTTTTGACAGTAAGAAGGAGCCAAAAAACCTCTCTAAATCATAAACAGTTGCATTTATATAGTGTTTAATCCAAAACAATTAACCTTTTGTCACTCATTCACACAAACACACCGGCAAATTACCACACAAGGTAGTAGCCTGACCAAAGGGAACAAACTTGGGCCCCATTGGACCAAGACGTTAGTTATAGTAAATACTTTGCTTGTACTATATATACTGTGTTTTTGGGACCTAATGCACACTTTATTGAGATGACAAACTGATTGTCCTGCACAACATTTCAGTTATTTTATCTTTTCCTGCCTCATTCTGTGTTTAAAGTTCATTGCACTGTCTCAGCCTTGGTGTATTTACTGTAGGTCTTAAAGAGGTCATGTCAGTGGGCCCAAGTCTGAGCAGCGTAGGCAGCAAACCGCATCTGAAACTCAATCCCCCACTGACAGAGGGTGAGAAATTATGTTGAGGTTGTAGATCAGAGAGGGCGAGTGGCCTTGACCTTCCCAGTCAGGGTCATGCCCTCCCACTTGACCTTTCTGAGAAACTCCCATATACTTAACGTCTTCGGGGATCTACACATGCATGGAGATAGGCTTTGAACAACCGTCCACGTGCAC